>JAHLSL010000015.1:29025102-29057288 GCA_025920805.1 Petroica traversi
GCGCGGAGCCTCCGGGAGCGCGGGCGGACCCGGAGTGCGCGAAGGGGCTCCGGGGTGCAGGCACCCTCCAGAGCACAGAGAAACTCCGGGGTGCAGGGACCTCCCAAAGCACAGAGTGACTGCAGGGTGCTGGGATCCCCCAATGCATGCACTTGCCATGGAGTGCAGGGAGCGGCTCCAGGGTGCCGGGACAAGCTCCAGAGTGCCAGGACACCCCACTACACGGAGCAGCTCCGGGATGCCGAGACAGGCTCCGGGGTGCCAGGACACCCCAGTACACGGAGCGGCCATGGGGTGCTTGGAGATTCTCGGCTCGTGGAGCGACTCTGGAGTGTACGGAGCCCCCAGTACAGAGAGCGATCCCGGAGTGCAGGAAGCGGCTCCAGGGTCCCGGGACAAGCTCTGGGGTGCCAGGACACCCCTCACATGGAGCGGCTCCGGGGTGCCAGGACACCCCAGTACACGGAGCGGCCATGGGGTGCTTGGAGCTTCTTAGCTCATACAGCGGCTCTGGAGTGCACGGAGCCTCCAGCACACACCGCGATCCCGGAGTGCAGGGACCGGCTCCAGGGTGCCGGGACACCCCAGTGCATGAGGGGCCAGGGGGTGCGGGGAGTTCCCCAGTGCACGGACGGAGCTCGAGGTGCACGGAGCGACTCTGGGATGCAGAGACCCCCCAAATCCCCGGACAGAGCTCGGGGTGCACGGAGCAACTCTGGGGTGCAGAGACCCCCTAATGCACGGAGCGGCCACATGGAGCACGGAATCTCCAGAGGCACGGACGGGTCCCGGGCTGCTGGAGCGGCTCCGGGCGCCGGGACAGGCTCTGGAGTGCTGGGACTCTGAATGCCCAAAGTGGCCGTGAGTTGCACGGAGTCCCCCGGGACACGGAGCCGCTCCGGGGCGTCGGGACTGCACAAAGCACAGAACAGTCACGGGTTGCAGGGACTCCCTAATTTACGGGAGCGGCCACGGTGTGCGCGGAGTCTCCCGGGCCACGGGCGGACCTTGCGGTGCCCGGAGCCGCTCTGGGTGCAGGGACCTCCCCGTGCACAGAGAGCCACGGGGTGCACGGATTTTTCCAGTACATGGAGCGGCTCTGGATTGCAGGGACAGGCTCTGGCGTGCCCCAGTATTCTGGGACCCCCGCTAGACTCAGTACACGGAGCGGCAGTGAAGTGCACGGAGCTCCCCAGTGCATGGACTGGCTCCGGGTCCCCCAGCACACAGCGTGGCTCTGGGCTGCCGGGACTCCCCAAAGCACGAAGCGGCCACGGGGTGTGCGGAGTGCCCCAGTGCATGGACGGACCCTGGGGTGCTTGGAGCGGCTCCGGGTGCAGGGACACCCCAAAGCACAGAGCAGCCACGGACTCTCCCAGAGCACTGATGGACCCTGCGGTTCATGGAGCGGTTCTGGGTGCATGGACAGGCTTTGGGGTGCTGGGACCCCGCAGTGCACAGAGAGGCCATGGGGAACACAGAATCTCCGGTGCATGGATGGACCGTGGAGTGCACAGAGCAGCTCTAGGGTGCTGGAACCCTACAAAACACGGAGTCTTCAGTGCAAGGACAGACCCAGGGGTGCGTGAGGCAGCTCCAGGTGCAGGGACAGGCTTATGAGTGCCAGGACTCCCCAGTGTATTGAATGGCCATGGAATGAACGTGACTTCCCAGGACATGAATGGGCTTCACGTGGCTCAGACCCCTGCAGTGCACAGAGCAGCGCCGAGGTTCATGGGTGCAGTGGGGGGCACTAAGAACACCCCTGCCCCCCCACTTCAAGCATGGACAGCCCTGGGTGCAAAGAGGGACCCTGGGGTGCATGGATGGGTCCTGCTGAGCCGCTTTCTCCTTTGCTTTGGACTTCACTCCTTTAGCTGTGGCGAAGGGATAAAACTGCTTTTCTTCCCAATGTGTGCCTCCCTGGTAGCAGCTCTATGCCTGATGCAGCTCAGTGCTGTGTTTGCCAAATTTGGGGTAATGTCTTGAATCTCCAAACTTTCACTGCACACCCTCCTGTGAGCTGGGCTGTGGTGGGAGTTCAGGCTAATGCCATGTCCTGCTCCTTTCTCCAAGTCCAAAATGTGCTTCTGCTGCACCCCATTTCTGAGCACCCAAGCAAGGAACAACAGCTCCTGACTGGGGGGTTCTGTCTTGTCCTCTGCAGGAAGGGAAGTGCAGCCAGTGGCTTAAAACAACCCCTTGAATGTCAGATAGGGCTGGAGCTGCTTGAATTTTGGCACAGCCTTTATCAGAAGTGCTTGGAATCTCAACGGTTACAGTCATGCAGGGGTTTATCTATCGCAGTGTTTGCTGTGCCAGCCCTTTCGCAATAGCAGTGTTGAAATCAGGATGAGGAGCTGCTGCTAACAAAGTAGATATTAGCAGTTGGGGGAGAAAAAAGTTTACTGCTGGGTCCCCTCTCGCTGGGTTACTGGTTTGAGGTTCAGTTGCTGATGCTTCTCTTATATCTCAGACCCTGCCAGGCCAACACCATCAGAAGTGATCAGTCTGTGACATGGGGGTGCTTGGGGACTGTGGCAGTTGCATAAAAAACCCCTTTCTTACCCAAGGCAGCCCAAAGTTGTGCATTGAGAGATGGTGAGAGGAAGGACTTGTCTCACAAGGCGAGGAGCCAAGACACCACTGTTGCTATGAGTTATCATAAATGGCTGCTCCTTTGATTTGGGGTAAAATCAATACTTTTGGATTTTTATGGGGAAATAGCTGGCCTTTGTGCTGTTTTATGGACGGGCAAACTTAGGATAATGATTCTGGCTGTGTCCCAGCTGATAAAAGTTCAATGTCCAGCGTGTGGTACTGGTTAAGTAAATTAGGCAGTGTCTGGGGTAATACCCCAATGGTTGTGCAAGCTGGCTTCAACAAAGCTTGGAGAAGCAGCTCAGAGTCACTGCCCAGGAGCTGTAGTTTGCGCTGTCAGGGGGCACCTGCTGTTTGTAGTGGATACATTTGTGTTTGCTTGTTAGAGCTCTCCAGAGGGAGCAGCATTATCTCTGAGAGCAAAGCTGGGGCTTCCCTTGCACAGCAGGGATGTGTGGGAGACTGACTGACTTCAGGGTTTGGTTCTGCTGGACAAGTCTCTCTTGCTTAACTGTGCCATAAATCTGGCACTGGGGGCTTGGGACTGGTACTGGGTGAGGCTCCTCACTCGGCATCCACTTTCACACCCATCCCTGCCTTGCCCGGACAGCAGCTCCTTGTGTGGCAGATGTAAACCTGGGAGTGGGAGGAGGGATTAGGAGAGGAAAACTTTTTTTTTTTTTTTTTTTTAAATTAAAGTAGGATTGGTGTGTTTACAGCATTTGTCCCCGGGCAGCTGCAGGAACAGAGTTCCTCAGGCCTGGAGTGGACAGGGAGGTGAGCAGCCTCAGAGGCTGTGAACTGTGGGACTGTGACAGCATGGGGGAGCTGGGCTGGCACAGGGCTTTAGGCTTTAGAGCTGTAAGCTGCTTGGGGAGAGCTGGCTTTGCGTTTATACAACACTTCTGAAGGTGGGTGTCTGTTAGAAAGGAAAATACAGGTACTGCCCTATGTCCTGCTGTCCCAGAGAGGACTGAGCAAACTTTGGGCTTTGCTATGTATTTATTTACTGCTTTTAGCTGGAGCTTTTTGCTCTCTAACCTTGGAAACTTAGGTTGGACTGGCCATACTGCTGATACTACTCCCTGTGTGTTGCCTTGTTGGCTTCTGTAATGCTGGGCAGTGTCTTTAGGCCCTTGGGTTAGCTCAGAAAATGCTGTGGTCACTGCCCACTTCACCCATATGTGGGTCCTTTGCTATGTTGTGGCTTAGTGCCTTGGTTTTGTTTGGTGGGCTTTTGATAAACAGCCTGAAACATAATTTTTTTTGCATGAGGTGCTGCTCCTCAGTGATCTGCTTCTCACCAATGGTCGCTCTACCCCTGTTTTTAAAAGTGGATGTTTCGTGGTTGGTCTGGCTGGGATTGGAGCTGAGGAGGGAGAGGTGGGAGCCTTGGTAAGGCAGGGGTTGTGACAGCACCAGTTTAGAGTGACTTAAAGTGCTGCTTACCTCTAATCACTGATAAATGGATAGGCTGGGACCCTTCTGAGCTCTTCTTGCTTCATTCAGTGGAGTGGCTGATGCTGAGGCTTTCCCCATCCTTTTAGGATACCCAGCTGCTCCAAGAAGCTGTCCCACCCTACAGAAATGAGGGCACAGAGAAGAAACTGCCTCTTCCCGGGTCAAAACAAGACTTTTGGGAGCACTGGTACTGCCCATGTCCTGCCAGCCTCTGCACAGCTTTGCTTGCCCCTTCCTTGGCTGGCCTTGCTTGGCTCTGCCTGCACTCGGTGGGTGACACTGAGAACCTCAGGAGCTGTTTGGTTTCTGTTGCAGGGACCTGTTGCTCTCCCCAGCTTTTGCAGAGTCACGGTGGTTAGGGAGGGCTGGTTTGTAAGCTGAGCCTCTGGTTTTGGAGAACTTCTGTTTTCTTTAAGCTTTTAACGTGCAGAAGAGAGAGATATGACTAATCCTAGGGGAGTGTGACCTGTCCTGAACTCCACCTTTCCAGGTAAACTTGCGTGAGAGGAAGATTTTAGCTGGTTGAAGTGCTGCAGGTGTGGCTTTTTCCACAGCTGCTGAATTCTGGATTTGCTGCACATGAGGAAAGCGCTCCAGGTCTATCTAATGTCCGAGAGATAATGCACAACAGCTCTGTGCCTGCATCTCTGGTTGTCTTCAAATCTTCCTCATCTGAAGTCTCTGTGGTGATTCTGTGCCTCTTTAAGTCAATTTAAGCTTTGGATCCCATCCAAAGAAAATGAATTTCACTGAAAATGGGAAGTGCAGAAGGCAGCAGGTCATTCTCAGGCGGTGGGAAGCTGAGTTGATAATAAACAGAGACTGACGTGGCAGAGAAGATGTCTTGCAGAAGTAACACAAGTGCACCCATCCTCCCTCAGCCTGCAGCACCTTTTAGGAGTGTATCTGTGTTATGGATGACAGGGCAGTGATCCTTCTTAAACCAGACAATATGCAGAGAAAGGCCAGGATGGAGCTGTGGTTAAAATTTCATCCTCTTCAGCACGTGCTGCCAGGCTTCCAAGTTTTGCTGGACGCTCCTATAGGCAGCTTTACACTCTGTTTTGAAGAACATTTTTTATTATTCACAGGAACAGCTGCTGTGCTCTCTGCTTTGGCTGCTGGTGCATTTGTGCTGTTTACTAACGATAGGGTTGGCAGCAAACCCAGCCTTTTACTGTGTGGCTTCCTTGGGAGATTTTATCTTGGGGTTGTTTCCCCTTCTTCCTCTGTGGTATTGTCTGAAATTCACAGCTTTCCGGCAGGAGAGCTTTCATGGAATGCCAGCAACCACCAGTGAGTGTGCTTTGAGCACCCTGAGATCGGTCTGTGCTGGTAATTAGCAAGCACATGTCCTTTAATGAGAGGGAGAGTTGATTAAAATCCCTTGGCCACAGACCATGGTCATGCCCTTGCTGGCACAGTGTGTTCCCTGCCTTGCCTGCGGAGTGCTGAGATGCTGTGTCCACGTGCATCCCTGGACAAGGCTCCTCTTGCATGTGTTCAGAATGTCAGTTTTACTGGGGAAAGTGGACAATCTGGAGCCTGCAGTAACAGCATTCCTCTGTCTCTTTGATTTGCAGAACAATCAAGTTCTTGGGATTGGAAGTGGATCTACGATCGTACACGCGGTGCAAAGATTAGGTAGGATGCTCCCCTTCCTGTCCCTCCCACCACAAAAAGTCCCCTTTTCCATCTGCCCCAGCTACTTGAAAAACATCCTAAATCACTGACTTACAGCTCATGCCTTGGGTCTGTTCACTCACTGCTGTGTCCTGCTTGAAGGTGAAGGTTAAAACTGGGCATTGGGCTCCAAGTTTATTGCCTAAGAGTCCTGAGGAGGTAATGATTTGCTACCAGTTCTCCCCACACAGCCAGGAAAAGCTCTCCACTGGCACCCACCACAACCTGGAGCTGAACTCCTTGGTGTGGTTCCAGCTTTGCCCAGCTCTGCCCAGTGCTGACTTGCTGTGTGGCTCAGGGCCATGCAGCTGCTCTGCTTCCTTTAACCCATTTGCCTGTGGCTCATTTTGCTCCCCACGTCCACATGATTGACACTCAGGGCCCTTCTGAGGTGTAATGAAAATGAGGAATGTGAAATCCTGCTGCATTTTATTTATGTACCCTACAACCAGGTTTACCTGCTTGCTCCAGGTGCAGGGGTTTGCTCAGGGCATGATTCAGAAAAATTCAGCAAAATATTCAAGTGAGGCAAATGCAGTTTTGCCAAGTGAGTGTGAGGGTAATTATTGTCATGGCTCATTACAGAGGGTGCAGAGGTTTAAAGTTCCTTTGCAGGGCACTCTCAGCTCTAGATCAGCATATGGAGGTGCTGAACTTCAGATGTCCTTGGATGCAGAGCAGAGGGGCTGTGGGGGCCATGGTGGGTTGGCAGTGCAGGGTCAGCCCTGTTGTTCTTGGGGTCTGGCTTGGATACAGAGAGGGAATCACAGAATTATTAAGGTTGTAAAACACCTCCAAGATCCTCAAATCCAACACAGCATCACTATGTTCACCACCAAACCATACCCCTAAGTGCTACATCCACACTTCCAGGTGTGAAGATTCCACCACTTGCCTGGGCAGCAGAGCTCAGTGTGTCCCACCTGAGTGGCTCTGCCTGTCTGGGGAGTCCCCTGGTGACCTCCAGCTCCCTTGGGCAGAGCTGTCCTGCAGCCCAGAGCAGGCTGAGTTCTGAGCACAGCCCAGCCCTTCACTGTGCAGGGACACAGCAGAGCTGGGGCTGCTCCTTGGCACCCAGCTGGCCCCACTCTGTGTGTGTAATGCACTTCATTGTCTGGGAGCTGCTGTTCAGCCTTCTGGGCTTGGCTCAGTACTGCAACCACTCCCTCCTTGAGCACAGAATCAGTCTCTAAATAAATGGCTATTGTATTTGAAGAGGAGTGGCTGTTCCAGGCTGCAAATTCTGGCTTTTCATGTCTCCTGATTGCTTTAGAACTGGGATGTGGCTTGTAACAACATCCAGCCTCATGTACAGCAGCATTACCTTGAGCATGTAGCTCATGTGCAAGAGCTCCTGCTGACTCTCGGGCTGTTGGCTTGTGCCTGAGTATTGTAATTACTAAAATAACATTTTGTCCATAATGATATCTTAGTAATAGATTTTAGTCATTTGAGGTTAGCCTGGGGGAGGAAATATTTCCTTCCATTTAATGGAATACTGTACTTTATTAGTCCTTTTCCCTGCTATATATTTAAATGTTCTATAAGAAATTAATGTGACGTCCCCAGGGCAACAAGCCAGCAAACCTTTCAGACAGCTGCTGAAGCTCCGTGTTTACATGGAGAGCAGCAAAAACCTGTCTAATGGAGTGAGAGAGGGCATGGGGCCGATTTCCCAGGTGAGGATTTGCTGATGGGGCTCCTCTGCTGCTGGAGACATAAAGGTTAATGACTCCTGGTGGCTTGGGCTGGGCCAGAGTGGGTGTTTAAACCTTTCTGTTTAAACTGTTGAAACTGAGCCTCAGCCTATGGAAGGGGGCACCTGTTTGCGTTTTGAGCGTGACTGAGTTATTTGCAAGCCAAGCAAGTAATTGCAGTGAATCAGAGGGGCTGCTCTGAACTGATGTCTCTTAAAGTGAAAGTTGCTGTGTTTGTAACTTGTGCAATGAACAAACCAAGGCTTCTGCTTTTTTCCTGCAGCTGAGCGAGTTAAGGAGGAGAACCTGACAATTGTCTGCATCCCTACATCCTTTCAGGTGAGTGCTTTCCTCCTTTGCTTCCTGCCAGTCCAAACACTCCTGCAGGGCATCTCCCCTAGGCTGTGGGAGGCCTCCTTGCCCCTCTCTGGTTCACAGTGGTGTGAATGAACCAAAAGCCCATGTGAAAGCAGTCGTGGTGAAGGCTGCAGATAGACCTCACAAAGAAGGTGATGGTGCTGTGTTACCCTGCCCTGAGCTCAGGCCTGGGAGGTACATTTGGAGCCAGTGAGGTAAGGCTGGTTGTGTCAGGGTTGGTGTGTGGCTTTCTCTGGATCCCACTTGCAGGAAAATGCTGCTTAGTGGTGAACCAGACTCGTAGTGCAAAGCTCACTGGAGACACTTTGTCTCCTTTGAGTCTGTATCAGCCCTGACAGCTGTAAAGAATAATAGCAAACTCTTGTGTTTTCAGCAGGAACTTCAAATGCATCAGCTGGATTTGATAAGAAATTGCAGAAGAGAAATTGGCTTAACCTCTCGTTTGCTGTGCAGCCTTTGTAAGAATTCTTCCTCCTGAGCCAGATGTTAAGAGAGCTGTAGGGAGAAGCTGGCTTGGTGGTGGAATACAGATCTGCTGGGGAAGCTGCTGAGCATCTCCAATGCCTTTGACAATTGGCTTTGGTCTCTTTGCCTGTGTCCCCTGAGGTGGGAACCTCCCTTTGGGCAGGCAGAGGTGGCATTGTGGGGACCACCCGAGGGGTTTTCAGGGCCGGGTGGCAATACCCCGGTCGAGGAATTGGGCATGTCCTGCTCATGGTCGTGGTGTGGACCTGGGGACTACTTTTGTCACAGCCTTGTCACAGTGAGGGCAGTCAGGCAGTGTGGCAGGCAGGGCAGAGCCTGTCCTGTGAGGTTTTCAGGGACAGGGTGGGTAAAGCCTTGAGTAACCTGGGAGCTGACCCTGCTTCGACCTGGAGTCTGGATAGAGACCAACCTGAATCATCCTGAAATCTTAGGAAATCATAACATACTCTTAACCTGCAGTTGTTTGAGTGTAGGGGTGACAGGGCTCTCTGTTCCCAGCTGTTGAAAACAGGCAGTGACCAACTGGGGTATAATGCCAGGTACTGCAAAGGCCAGAAGGTGAAAAAGAGAATAAAATTAAGCTATATCAGTACTTCTGCTGATTATATAGACTGCTGTGAGAGTGTCTTTGATCTGTGTCAGATGATTCCCACCCTGAAATGCCATGTCCCCTTTGAATGTAGAAGTGCTTTGAGTTCACTCATTAGTTCTTAAAGGAAATATTGATGAAGCTCTTGTACTGAGTGTGGGCTGGAGCCTGTCTGGCCTTGAAATGTTGTCATAGTTCATTTAACACCACCGAGTTGCTTATCAGTAAAACAGAAAGGTTGCTGTTAAAGGAAGAAGGAGTTTGTACATCTACAGGAGCCAAAATTCCCAGCACAGTGCTGCTTTGGATCTCTTGCAGCCCTTAGACCTCAGCCAGTTCTGAGTGGGGCATTCCCAGGTCAGCAAAACAGCATTTTATTTTCACTGTGTACAGGTGTAGATGGCTGCCTGAGGTCACTGGCAAGGAAGAATTGGTTTCAGTGGGCTTTTTTACTGCTCCCTTCCCTGTTGTCAGGTCATTAATCCATCACCATCAGTAAAGCTAGAGCAGGGTAAGTATCTGTCCCTGGCGTTTGCGTTCTTTCACCGGGCTGTGTGCTGAGAGCACAGAGTGGGACTGTTCTGGCCAGTGCTGTGCAGTGACCACCACTTCTCCCCCAGTTCTGGGAGCTCTGCTTCTCATTCCCACTGCTCCCATTGCCTTGCAAGCAGAGCCTGGAGAGAGCCAAGCCACCTTGTTGCCACACTGCTGACTCTAAGCCTGTTCAGGGTCTGGCCTGCATGTGCAGCACGGTGTTTTTCAATGCTTTCAATTCCCCAGATCCCTGAAATCTCCTTACGTGGCCACCATGTGATGAATGCCAACCCACTAATTTTTATTCCTATCATTTTGTGAGTCCTTAGGGCTCCACAGCCCTTGGGTGTTAAAACTGCATGCTATGAAATGCCATGATATACTATTCAAATCATATCGCATTGCCAGGAGCGTCACCTGCTAATTCTGATGTTTCTGGGATGCCAATAGCTGTGACTGGTGCACTTTGTTAGTGGATAGAATTCAGGGGAATCAGCTAATCCAGGCTGTTGCACTGTGGTTTCTTGGTCTAGCTGCAAGCATGGTAGCAAGTTTGGACTTGAGGAGAGTCTGTTCAAGAAGGGAATATCACTCAGATGATGATTTGTAACATAGAAAATTCAACCAGTTAGAGATTTTGAAGATGACACCAAGTTGGGTGGGAGTGGTGATCTGCTGGAGGGCAGGAAGGCTTTGCAGAGGGATCTGGACAGGCTGGATGGATGGACGGATGGATGGACCAAGGCCAGTGGTCTTGAGGTTCAACAAGGCCATGTGCTGGGTGTGCACTTTGGCCACAACAACCCCTGCTGTTGTCCAGGCTGTGTCCAGAGCGGCTGGGAAGTGGCCCGGCAGAAAAGGACCTGGAGGTGCTGGTCAGCAGTGGCTGAACTTGAGCCAGGTGTGCCCAGGTGGCCAAGGAGGTCAGGGGCAATGTCAGCAATGGTGTGGCTGCAGGACCAGGGCAGGGATTGTCCCCTGTGCTGGGTGTGGGTGAGGCCACACCTCAAATCCTATGTGCCTCTCATGACAAGAAAGGCACTGGGGGGCTGGACCGTGTCCAGAGAAGGGAACAGAGCTGGGGAAGGGTCTGCAGTACAGGTCTGATGAGGGGAGCAGCTGAGGGAGCTGGGGGGGCTCAGCCTGGAAAAGAGGCTCAGGGAGGACCTTCTCACTCCCTGACAGGAGGGTGCAGCCAGGTGGGGTTTCATCTCCTCTCCCAGGTTAGAAATAACAGGACAAGGGGAAATGGCCCCAAGTTGTGCCAGAAGAGGTTTAGATTGGATATTGAGGAAAATTTCTTCACTGAGAAGCACTGATCAGGCTGCCCAGGGCAATGATGGAGTCACCATCCCTGGAGGGATGTAAAAACCATGTACATGTGGCACTTGGGGCACGGTTTAGCGGTGGCCTGGGAGTGCTGGGTTAAGGGCTGAACTTGATGTTACTAAACCTGGCTAAACAGTTCTGTGATTCCGTGTTTGAGCTGAGGGACTGAGCCGAGGGCAGCTCTGGGTGCCCTGAGTTGTGTTGCCACTAGAGGGAAACACACGGCCACTGCAGGAAATGTAGATCAGAGCCACCAGGCAGCTGTTCCAGCAGCTTCCCACATTTTCCCACGAGGTGAGCATTTGTTGTTTATTTTTATTTCCAATATGAAAAATACTTTCATCATTAGTTCCACATTGCTGTGGTGTAAATATTTAATTTTCTTGCCCCCCTTTTTCAGCCGAAGGAGATAAGGGCTTGGATGGGTGCGAGGGAGAATGATATCCAAGCTGAAACAACATAGGATTTAAAAATTCCATATCTGCTTTAGTGCTTAGATACAAGTGATTCCCACCAAGCTGATGAGGCCTCCTGCTATTTAGTATGGAGAGACCCAAACCCAGTTGTTGCACCATTTGAGCATTTCAATTTAAATAATCAGCAGGATTTTCTTTTGATTAAACTACTCTGGTCTGGAAACAACATTTTCTCCTCGCTGTGTGTTGCTGCTGCAGCCTCTCCACCAGCTCAGAGTGGAGCTCTCCCAGAGCAGCTCCATCCTTGCTGCAGCCAGGGAATGACACCATGAGTCTGTTTTCCTTTCCTGCCACTGGTAAATGATGTTTGTTGTCTTCTTGGTGCACAGGCCCGGCAGCTGATCCTGCAGAATGGCTTACCACTGAGTGACTTGGACCGAAATCCAGAGGTAAGTGGGACCATGGAGGTGAGCCCTCAGCTGGCCTTCCTCTCACCTGGTCCTTCAGAAAGCATCCAGGCTCCTTAGTCCTCACCTGAGCTTGAGTTTGTGCAGTGACGCTGCAGAACATGAGTGAGAAATCAGGTTGGGACAACAGGAAGTGGCCTCAAGTTGTGCCAGAGTAGGTTTAGATTGGATATTAGGAAAAATTTCTTCATTGAAAGGTTGGTTAAGCACTGGAACAGGCTGCCCAGGGCAGTGGTGGAATCAGCATCCCTGGAAGTGTTCAAAAAATCATGGAGATGTGATGCGTAGGGACATGGTTTAGTGACAGCATTTGCTTTGTGGTTGGACATAATGATCTTAGAGATCTTTTCTAACATTAATGATTCATTTCAACAGGCTTAGTTTATTTTCTCCCAAGTTCTGTCTAAGTTCTTGTTCCTTTAGATGGCAAGAAAGCTGCTGGGTTGTGTTGCTTCCAGGTGCTTGGCATCTCTTCCAAGCGGAGGCTTGAGACAGGGATATTGCTGAACTTCATGAAGATTTTTCCATGTCAAAATCTTGCAAGCTGGTCCTTAAATGACACCAGAGGCTAAAGAGATGTGCCTTTCAGGCCAGCAGTTGGTTTGGGTTTCTCTTCCTCTCACCTGTGGTTGTTAGAGGGGCTTGGGTGGCCCATCAGACATGTGTCTCTGGTCGGGCTGGCACCAGGGTGCTCCCAGCTCTGGTGACATTTGTGGCTGCTGCTTGGGATGCTCCAGCCCCAGAGCTGCACCAGGAGAAGGGCCAGGATGGTGCTCAGGAGGAGTTTCCACATCAGTTTTCTCCTCTTCCCACAGCTTGATGTTGCCATCGATGGAGCAGACGAGGTGGACACTGACCTCAACCTTATCAAAGGTGGCGGGTGAGCCTTGCTGTCTGTCTGTCTGTCCAGTGCTGGTGGGGGAGCTCTGAGCATCCCTGTGGGGCTGTGGGTGTCTCTGGGGTGGGCTGGAGAGGATCCTGTGCAGGGCTGTGTGTGCAGCCACAGTGGGAGATGGCTCCTGTCCAAGGCTGCCAGGGACAAGGGCCACAAAGTGAGGGGTGAAGATAAGAGGGATAAAGTGTGGGGCAATTCCAGCACCAAAACCAGCAAGAATGTATTGGAGGGGACAGGACTTCAAGGCCATGAGGCACAGTGAGGAGCAGTCTGATGTTTTCTGGTTTTGTTTTTATTTTTTCCCCCTTGCAGTGGCTGCTTGACACAGGAGAAGATAGTTGCAGGATTTGCAAAGTGCTTCATTGTTATTGCTGATTACAGGTGAAGATATTACTGTTCATTTTACCTTTCTCCTCCATGGGAGGTTTCAGATGGTGCTATGTTAGACCATTATTGTCATTCCAGTGGTTACAAGAGAGTTGGAGTGGATGGAAATGAGCCTGGCTCTCAGTATTTCAGCAGTTCAATTTATCTTTTTTTCTTAATTTTCAACTCAGCAGGCCTGCTTGGCAGTCAGCAGAGCTTGTGGGGAAATGGCAGTTCTGCTCTTTGAGCTCAGTGATTGTCAGCATGGGATAAATTTTCCAGCCATGGGGCTGTGGAAAAAACAACTCATGTTCTGCTTGTCCAAAACATGTCAAAATAAGGCTTCTGAGGGGATAGAGCATCATGCATGATGCATATGGGCACACATGGACTGACCCTGTGTCCTCCTGAGTCTTGTGCCTGAGGGGTTTGCAAAGGGCCTGGGGTGATGTTAATGGTGATAGCAGTGTGATGTCCAACACTAATCCCACCTCAAACTGTGCCCTCAGGAAAAAATCTGATAGCCTTGGGGAGCAGTGGAAGAAGGGAGTTCCAATTGAGGTCATCCCCATGGCGTATGTCCCTGTCACCAGAGCCCTGACCAAGAAATTCGGCGGCGTGGTGGAGCTGCGGATGGCTGTTAACAAAGCAGTGAGTGTCCCTGGCAGCCCTGAGGTTCCCCTGAGGAACCACCTGGATGTGGCCAAAGGGAGGAGCAGAGGACTGGCCCTTCATCTAGGGAAATCCGGGCTTTCACTCCCACCGGTGGCATCTTGTATTATTCTTCCTAATTACACTTTGGTTGCTGAATTGTGTATTTAGGTGTTCAGGCTGCTCATTGAAAGCCTCTCTGGCTGTGACCCCCAAAGAAGCATCCCAGAGCAGGGAGCACAGGGATTGCCAGCCTGGGTCTGACCTGCTGCTCTGGAGGTGTTGGGGGGCTGCCAAAGAGGGTCTTGAGTTGGGGGTGATGGTTTCACGGACATGTTTCTTGTAGGGACTGCCCTAATTTACTTGAGTGATGGCTCTAAACGACTGCAGTGGGGACAGCTGGTCCCAGGGAGGGCTGTGACAATCCCTGGCTGGGATCTGGAGACACAGGGCTCATGCCATGACAACTGGGTTTGCTTCCAGGGCCCTGTGGTGACAGACAACGGGAACTTCATCCTGGACTGGAAGTTTGACAAGGTTCACGAGTGGCGTGAAGTGAACACCGCTATAAAAATGATACCAGGTGATGTCTGTGATTTTCTAAAAACCACAAAAGTTGGCTAAGGCTTGGTGTGTAATAAGTAACCTGGTCTGTGGCAGCTCTCCCCTGGATACGAGGAAATGTGTGTGTATTTGCTGCCCTCCTGCAGGTCCCTGCATTTGTTTTGAGCAGTCAGCTCAACTGGTACAACTCTGCCCACGTGGCTTTTTCCAGGTGGTGAAAACCTGGAGTGATGCTGGTTGATGTTGACACTGTTTCCCATTAGGCACAGCAGTCCTGTTCTCTTCCCTACTCTCCTTGTGCCCGTTTAGAGAGGGACTTACAGTGGAAACACCAGTGGACTCTGGAGGGAGGGTTTGCACTGTGCCATGGTATTTTCTGGTAACTGCTTACAGCCCTGCATCCCATTCCCATTGGGAAGCCCTCCTTGCTGGCCTTGCTGTGAGGATAAAGTGTACCCAAGCTCTTGCTGGGCTCAAGTAGCAGTGGCTGAGCGCTCTGTTTGCAAACCAAACATCCTTTCTGCAAGGACTCCTGCCTTGCATGAGACCTGCCCAGGCCAGAGCTGCCTCTGGGCCATTCAGGTCTGCCCAGGGCTCTGGCACTCAGTGAAATTCAGGGGAGCAGCATCTGGATGTCTTTCTGGTTACCTTGGCAAAGCCTGCCCTGAAGTCCTGCCTTCACACAGCTGCCTTCACAGACTGCTCATGTGTTGCCAGAACATGCAGGAACAGGTTGGGATCCTGTTGCACAAACCTCAGTATCCCCACAGAACAGCCCTGTATGGTCCTGGCTCCACAACTGAAACACCAGACCAGGCAGAGGCTGTGGGTGTAGGCTGGGTGGAGAGGGCCCAGTAACTTCCAGCTCTTTCTGGTCAGTGGTTTTGCTTTCCTCAGTATCATAGAAGTGTTGGGGTTGAAAGGGATCTCTGGTGACCACTGCTGGTCTGGGCTGCCCTGGTGCACAGCTCCATATTCTAATCCAGGTGATGCCCATGGCTCCATAAATCTCTGTATCTTTAGAGCTGCTTCTGGGCAAGAGGCAGTGCTTGGTTACCCAGCATATCAGAAACTTCGTCCCTGCATTTCCTTTTGGTTGAGAAAGAAATGGTAAATGATGGGATCTGTTCCATCCTGAGGGAGTGGTCTCAGCACCATTTGCTGCTCAGAAATGGAGCTGCTAAGGGAAGAAGAGCCTCTCCATATCCACAAGTGGATGAGGCTAAATGTGCAGCTGTTAAAGTCTAAATGCAGTGCTGGTAGAAGGGTTTTGGCCACCTTGTGCTTGTAGTGGCCCTTGTCCCCTATTTCTATCCACTTTCCTGGCCTCTGGCTCTGTCTCAGTGATCACTGTCAATTTTGGAGCCCCCATAATTAAATGCAATCACAGTACATGTGCAAATGGGCCACAAATTGCAGAGGTAGCACCAGAGCTGCTGAGTCTTAACATTTGAACAAATGTTACCCTGATGAACTCTTACAGGATAGTCTTTCAGATTAGTTTAAAGGCAGAGGGAATAATCCCTGATCCTGTGGGTGTGTGTAGCCTCCTCTTGCTCCCATGGGTCCCATTTCATGGCAGGAAATGCTTTTCTCATTATTGTGTTGCAACAGTGGTGGCTGGGGCAGCATGAATGTCCAGGGAGCTTTGGGACTTGTTTCTCAGTCTCTGGAGAGTTTTTTCTGGAAGTGGCTGCATAGAAAAGACTTCCCAGAAGCTCCCAGTGTGGCTGATACAGGTTGGGCACTTGTCCAAACCCCTGATGGAGGCACTTTTAACGAGCAAAGCCCCTGGCAGAGCAGAGGACACGAGCCCAGGGGTGGCTGTGGCAGTAACCAATGACCTCTTGTCCTGCAGGCGTGGTGGAGACAGGGCTGTTCATCGACATGGCTGAGGTGGTGTATTTTGGGATGGAGGACGGCTCTGTCAGCATGAGGGAGAAGCAGCCCTGCTGACAGGGCCCTGCCAGGGGGACTCAGCTGTCCTGACTGTGCCAACCCGACGTTTTGCCTTAAGGAGCAGCGGCTGTCGCAGGAGACCTGCAGGAGAGCCCATCAGAATCTGCTGATGTGATGCTGAATGTCTTTTTTTAAAAACAAACAAACAAACAAAAAAAATAGATTCTATTTCTATATATATATATTTTTACTTTACAGGAATGTCGTCTTTTTTTAATGAGTCGTTTCAACGAATTGCTTTAATGTTTTAATTTTGTTTTCTAAGAAATACTTACCAAAAACAATACTCCCTGGTTTTGTGTTTGGAGGTGGTTTTTTTTTCTTTGTTTTAAAGAGAACTTGAACCCTTCTGGTTGCTCGTGCTTAATGATGGAGGTCAGAAATACAATCCTAATGCATTGTTCCTAACTATCCTGGCTGGGAGGGTGATGTACGTAACAGCAGCACATCCAGTTGGGACCTGCTGATGCCTTATTTGGAACCTTTTTGGTTCAGTATTTTATGCCTTTTATTTTTCTATACCACTGTTTTTTAATAGTTCAGGATGTCTGGTTGTCCTCTGTGCACATGACAATTCTGAGCCTGGGCTGGTCTCTACATCCCCCTCTGTGGGACACTAATGAGGGCCTTTTCTGGGCTTCTGTATGGAGGAGACATTCATCCTTTGAGCCAAACTCTGCTCTCATTTAATTCAGTACCTCTGATTAAAGTCTGTCCTGTAGCTGGAGATGATTTGGGACTTCGTCCTTGTAGACCAAGAGCAGAACTGGGTGCTTGATGAAGTTTACAGGAGCATATTTTAGCAGCTTAGGGCAGTACAGAATCGTGTTCAGTGGCAAATGATTTGGTTTGGAAGGAAGGTTAAATATCCCCCCTCATGGCTGGTTGATTTGTGGAAGGATAGAACAGAACGCACAGGAAAACGGAGTCTTCCTGCCTAAATTTTCCACGTGTAGCAGGAGAGAGACACTCGTTCAATATCTCATTTTTGGTGTATAGGTGCTTTGCATGGTTCTGATGTCGAAATGCAAGCCCTCTCTTTGTGTTTTAGACACTGAAATAAAGAGCTGTTATACCAGACTTGGTGGTAATTTTGTTCTCAAAGTAACTTACTTTTCGGATAATGGGGCAGATCATGGTCAGACCAACTTCTGCTAACTTCCCCCTTGCAAGAATCCCTCTCCCAGGCCAAATCCACCCTTCTGCATTTGATTTCTTTTTGCCTAAGGTAAATGAATTATTTAAAATTAACATGATTATCTGGTCGACACTTATCTGCAGTGCTTTCCTTAACAGACACTGTCTTCAATTTGCACATCTAAAACCTGTGCCTCTAAATCCAGCTCTGGTACTGAGCAAACTGCCAGCAGCTTGCTGGAAACACTGGGATTTCTTTTCCCGCAAGTCTGGTGTTGCAGAAGCCATTTGCAAAGCCCTGGCTCTGGCCAGGGGCTGTTTTCAGATGCTCTTGGGCTCCTAATGTAATCCTGGATAAACAGAGAGCAATCGAGCAGAGCTTTGTGCCCAAGTGCCTTCTCACCCAGCGTGCTGCTGGAAATGAGATTAGCGGGAGCCAGTGCTGCTGTTGACTCTCCTCTGTCTGAAATCAAACAGCTCCTTCTCAAAAAGCCAATAAACCCATTACTGCACCATTATTTTCTGGCCCTGGACCAGCTGTGATCTCATTCAGCTTTGTGCTTAGCAGGGGCTCCTTAAGTCTAAGCCTGAAGAGGGGCAGGTCTGATTCCTGAGCTGCTCTGGCTGCTGGGGGAGATCCCATGGGTGATTTTGCAGCAGATTCCCCTGCTGGGGTGGGACTTTGAGTGGGTCTTGAGCTGTGGGTTATGGGCACGGTGTGCACTGTTCCACACAGCTGGAATGAAAAGGTCTATGTGGAATTAAAATCCCTGGAGAAAACTCAGTGTCCGAATCCTTTCTAGCTCCCCCAGTTCATATTTACAGAGCCAGTAAATGGGGTTTGACTTAAGGGGCTCTTGGGAATGGTCATGTCCTTTTACTTGGAGGCTGCCAGGCACCCTCATCTCTCAGGATCACCCTCATGTTCATCTGCCAGCACATTCAGGTGTGGTGCAGGGAGTCCCCTCACTCCTGGGCTGGCTTTGTGCCCTGGCTCTGCCCTGTCACCAGCACAGCCCACTGACACTGATGCCCAGCTGCCTTGCCACAAGCATGCTTGAAGAAAGTGAAGATGGGCAGCAGAGTATTTCTAGCCCCTGATCCTTGCTTTTCTAGGCTATCACTATTATTACACGTGTTTTTGGAGAGGTAACAGTTTATAGATGAGCCATGGTAGATCTCCAGCTGAGGGGTGGCACTGCAGCTCCCTGTCACTGCCCTGGGTAGAAGCAGTTCAGCTGCTCCTGAGAGCTCCTGAGCCTGAGTTTGTTAAATTTGATTTTACCACCTTGGCTGGTTTCACTGTGGTGTTTACTCGAAGCTTGGACTTTTCAAGGTGCTCTTCCAAAGAGCCTTCAGAAGCCTTTAGAAATGGGCTGCCACTTCTATCCCTCCCTGCTCCCTTACACCCCGGGAAGAAAAGCAGGAATATATTTTTAGAAGATGGCATTGGGAAGAAAATGCTATCAGAAGCAGGTGGAAGGAGGTGTCCTTTTACAGCCAAGGCAGGCTGGTTGTGGCTATTCAGGGTGAATTCCTGCAGTGGGTTCTGTTACCTGAAGTGATCCAGCCCCCCCCACTGCCTTTTCAGTTGTGTGTGGTGGGTAATGCACAGAGATTTACCATTAGCACTGAATTATGGATTAACCTGGCCCTGGAGGAAACAAACGTTTCAAGAAAGAGCCACAGCAGCACTAAAATTAATGAGCAACAGAGGTAATGAAACACTAGTCCCATTCAGGAAAAAAAAAAAAAAAGCAGTATAAATATAGTAAGAGAGTGCATCAGATCCAATTTAATTAACCTGTGGTTAATAGGTTAAATAATGAAGATGAATTAATTAAGCTAACTAGAAAGAAATTACGTGTTTTGTTAAACCAACTCGCCTTGTTCCATGTTATATAGAAAGTATTACTACCTGTCAAGTTATTATAGTCGGTGTAGGATGGGATTTATGATCTGCCATAATTACTGATCTGAGAAATGTGGCATAAAAGGAGGTGAAAATAATTAAGCAGGCAGCATAGAGGATGTGTGCTCTGGGTATTAAACCAAACAATTACAGCTAAAGTGATGAGGAGAAAATCAGCATAGCATAACCAGTGATAAAAATTAGCTGTGAGGAATATTAGTAGGCTGTAATATGTATTGCTATCTTTCAAACATAAAGCCAGATCCATTTTTTAACTGTGTGGATTTAACAAAATAAATCATAAATGTGTAATGACACTGTCTTTGGTCCAGCTGCACCAGGAAAGGAGGAGGAAAAGGAAAGATTTCCTCATTTTCAAAGTGATTTTTCAAATTTATCAAGCCTTTTGAGTCCTCAAAAATGTCTTGCAGCTTTATTTCACTCAGTACATCAGCAGAAAGGTGATGCATTTCAGACTTAAGATGAACTTAAGGACCTAAAACTGCCATGTTTTTGTACTGAAAACTTGTGAAGTTTATTAATTTCCCCTTCTAGTAACTTTAACGGGAGTTTTATCATCCCTGTAACTCCAGAGAGACTGGGGTTTTTTTTCAGAACATGAGATTTTTCTGTTTGTATTTTTACACCTACCAAGAGAAACACCTCTTAATGACACTTCCAGCCTTGTGAAAATCATGTCAGACCATCAAGGTAAATGTTGTGAGCAAAACAGTAAAGGATCAGTCACTTGGTTTGCCTACAGGAAATTACAGAAACTATTTTTTTAGTGAAAGCAGAAGACCTTGTACAAGAATGTCTGAGTGAAAGATAAAACCATCAGTCATGTTGGGAAAGCAAAATGCCTTTGATGATTTATGTTGTTTCTGGAAGTCAGTAACAGAAAGATGATATTCAGCAGAAGAAGAAAGTGACAGAAAGCCAAATACCTCAGATCTGTAAACCTCCCAATACTTCAATGCCTAAATTCACTTGGGGATGTTGAATTAGAAATATTCCTAATCATACTAAATTCAAAGTTGATCTCATGCTGTATTGTTAAAATACATGCACACGAATTTGATCATGCAAAAAACCCCCACAGAAGCTGAAGTGCCTGCTAAAAAAGTGGTCTTTTTTATTGTGCACCAAATTCTAAATTCCCTCATGGTGGTCTTCAAGTTCAGGATTAATTAAAGAAAATACTACATCAAGTATCCTTTCTGCTTCTAAATGTCTCACAGGTTTGTATAAGCTCCTAAAGCTATTACTAGAATGCCTTATACATCAAAATCTCTAATTAAACATTAATTCCCTTAAAACATTTTCAAAGCCTTAATTTCAGTAACTTGCAAGTTATTTGCCTGCCACAGCATGCTGGCTTCTTGTAATCAGTATTTAATAACCTGTACAGTCTAATCCCAATGTAATGTATTTGGCAGTGACAAATGAAACTGAAACACCCTGCTGTAAATCTAGATGGTACACTGGAATGCTTTTCTTACTGCCTTAAGCCACAGTTCCATGTTCCCTCTCCACAGCTGAGCTGGGCCTGTGTTGAATTGTGAAGAGAAAGACCCATCTGGTTATTTAGCTGGGATTTTTTTTCCCTGGAGAAAACCTAACATCTCAACTTCCAAAATCATGGATATTATAGAGACAGTGAACAGGTGATCCATATGCCAGGTCAGCAGGGAATATTTCGTCCAAGCTCCTTTTCTTTATCTCAAAGTGACACTTCTTCACCTCAAGTGCCCAGAATTCTGGACACCAATCAGATATTGTTCATCATGGTACCTCTGGACGTGGCTGGGTTAAAGTTATTCTTTAAGGACCCTCAGGACACCTCCAACCCACTGCCCAGATGTTACCTGGGAGCACTTCACAGCTGGAAAAGACTGGTCCAGGAAATTCCCAAGACAGCTGGATGACAATTCTTGGCAGAAGGCTGCAGGGAGCTCCTGAGGAGAGGTGCCCTCTGTGCTTTGCTGCTTGTTCCCAGAGAGACTCTCGTGGGTGAGATGGTGACTGGTGGCTGTCTTGGCCATGATAACCATGGAACCATTGATTTTCAAATCTCTGGTGCTGCTGGAGCCTGTCTGGCTCCCGAGGGGGATCACTGAGCACTGCTGAAAAATCACCATCTTTTACTCCTGCACGAAAGGTGTTGGCTGCTTTGAGTCTCTGCACAGCAACAAGGGACAATGACGATTCTCCAGAGCTCTTTGCAAATATAAAATTATTTATTGACAACTGACCTGTCCCAAGTGAACCGATTTGGATAGGAGGCTGGCAGCAGGCACTAATCATCCCGCTGTAACTCGGTGCAGGAGCACCAGAGCACGGTGCACAGAGCCTGCAGAGCCCGCCTGCGCCTGCGGCTGGAGAGCTGCCTGGGGACACCCTGCGGGTCACTGAGGGTCTGTGCTGCCAGCTGGGTCTGTGAGGAGCAGGGACACGAACAGGGACAGGGAGAGGAGCAGGGGCTGTCTGGGGTAGGGCTCTGTGCCTCTGCTGCTGGCACCTGCTTGCCCGAGGCAGAAGGAGTTGCTGCCTTTGCCTCCTCCTGGCAAGAGAGCTCCGGGTACTTGGGGTTCACCCAGATAGTCCGGATTGTGATGCGTCTCCAGCTTTCATGCAGTGAGGTTTGGTTGCTGTCGTTTTCCCCTCGGGACAGCTTCAGGAGTCTGTCAACTTCCCCTTGGGAAAGCTCGCGTTCCATGTGGTTTTCCCCTTGGCACAGCTCAAGGGGACTGCAGACTTCTCTCTTTTCTTCCTGGTGATGCCAGGCCCCCTCGCCAGGCTCTGGTGATGCCAGCAGTGCCCACTGCCTGCTGAGGGTCTGGGCTGTCCCTGGGGTGGGTGAGGGGTCTGGGGGAGAGCAGGGGCTCTGCAGGGGTGGGACATGGCTCTGTGCCCCTGCTGAGGGCACCTGCTCACCCGGGGCTGCTGCCTTTGCTGCCTCTTGTGCCTTAGGAGGAGCATTTCGGCCGTGCTTCTCATTCTGTGGCTTTCTGTGGTCCCCCTGAGGCTGCTTGAAGTCCATCTGTGGGACAGAGGAGGCCTGGGGTGGGGGGGGCTGTCTTGGCACAGCTCAAACCTGGCCTTGTCCCATCACCAGGCTCTCTTTCCTGCCCCATCCCTCATTCTCTGCATCTTCAGCCTCAGCAGCCCCTGGGTGGGCAAGGATTTGGGATTCACCTTCTGCCCCTTGGGCATCTCTGTCATGCTCTCCTGCAGAGCTTCTCAGGCAGCTGCTGCCTCCTGAGAAAGCTGCTCTTGAGCAGTGGGACCCCAGGGCCCTGTGCCCCAAAACCCCCCCGGAGGTCACAGTGGTCCCTGGGCACAGCACAGCCCCTTGTGTCACAAAGAGCCCTGTGTCACAAAGAGCCTCTGTCACAAAGGGATGCCCCAGCACCCCCAGCACCCCCAGAACCACCTGGAAGTGGCTGTGTCCAGCACAGGGCAGCCCCTGCTTTCCCCTCTGAGCCCCTGGCTGGTCCCATCCCACCCCTCCCTCACTCTGGACTTCTGGATCAGCACTGACTTGGCCTTGGGCCTTTATCTCTCTCCCAGCCTTGATGGGAGCATCTCACACGGGGAATCATTTCTACAGGTGTTCTGTGATTTTACTCAGCTCTTGCACTTGGCTGCCTAAAAGTGGTGCAGGCACTAAGTGCTTAACTGGAACTCTTGGAGCTTATTTCAGTCACTCAGCTTGGGAACATTTTGGTTATAAAGGGAAAAATAAGCTTTGTTTGGTCAATGAAGGCTTAGAAAACCCAAACATTTCTCGATTAAATAATACTCAGAGTCCCAAACTGAATATTCAGTAAATGAAATTGGAAGGAAGCCTGATGCCTTTCTAGTCTTCATTTGACTAATTTGAAACAGATAAATAAAACCAATGTGAAAAAGAGAATAATCCACATGCTGCTGTTACTCTGTGCTGAATGGCTGCCTTCCCCAAGAAAAATTCAGTGGAGAAATTCGTGCCCTAAGGCCTGTATTTACTGCTTGAGGAGTAAGTGAGGTATTTCAGGGATGTCATTATTTACAGGATCAGTATTGGTATTTAGCCAGATGGCTGGCCAAGCATGGACAAATACTGTCTGCTGTAATTCCTTTATATGTCTATTGATCCATCTCTGCACCCATTTTGCTGAACAAACAGATGGATAGAACAGGACGAAGAACAACTTATTCCTAGTTTGCCCACATCAGTAATAGGATTTGTCTCACAGAACTTCCACTCAAAAGCCACATGAGCTTGGACAAGCCTGGAGTCCTACGGAAAAAGGCAAATGGATTCACCCCCTCTATTTTAGGTGGGACCCCTCACCTCTGGGAGTGCCCACCCCAGACAAAGGCAACACACATCCCCTCCTGCCTGTAAGTCTCTCAACACCAGAGAACTAAAATAACACTTCAGCAAAGTGTTGCATTGTTTAGAGCAGAAAATGCAGTTCTAGAAGGAATGTGGAGAAGTGGAAAGGATGGCTACAAGATTTTCCTGAATTCAGAATATCCAGTGGAGGATGCAGGGAGGTTTTTTCAGATCTACTCAAGTAAACAGAGTACCTCAGGTTGGCCCAGGCTGTTTCCTTACCAGGAAAACATGACCCAGTAAAAGGCTTCCACTGATCAGGGGGTGACAACCCATGGTGAGGGTTCCTCACCTCCACACCCAGCAGGAACAGCTCCAGTGAGGCGGGTGGAGCTGATGAACCAGAAATCAGTGTCAGCTGCAGATGGATTCACAGATGGAGAGGAAAGATGTTTTGAAAGTTTGAGTGAAATGCAGGTTTAAAAATCAAGGTGTTTCACAGAAAGATCCCTATGTGACACATTCTCTGGGCTTGTTGTATGCTGATGTGTGATCAGGGGGAGGATATGGAGATTCATGTGCTGAAAAATTCCATGGAGCCTATGTGGGAGCAAGGGAAGCTTTCTGGGAGCCAGCCAGGTCACTGCAGAAACACAACAGGTGATTTTTGGAGAGTGAGATGAAGCCAATACACAAAAATCTGTGTTATTTACGTTCTTATTAGAGGGATGGTGAAAGTGGCTGTGCTGGGGATGGGGCTGCTTGCCAGGCAGTCAGTCACTCCCTAAATCCAGTATCAGCCCTGTCATTGCCTTCATCACCTACAAAGTTCTGATTTAACACACTCAGGTGCCAGCAGCCAGGTTGCTAAAGAGAATTTCTGAGTTGTGACCAAACCTGACCAGCCATGGGGCTGTTTGTTTTGCAGTACAGTTCCAAGAAGACAAAAGAGATGAAAGCTCTCAGTTTTCACCTGGCAATAGATGTTGTCACCCCTGCTGATGAACAGAAGGTTTGAAACCATCCTGTTTTTCTGCAAACAGGCAAGGCTTCTCCAGACAAACACATGCAATGCTTGGGGAGGTCAGTCCAAGCAGTAAAGGCAAAATACACCAGGAACCTTTGGTATCTTGAACACGATCACTGGGGCACCTCTGATACAGCTCCAAGCCCTGAGGATGGGCTGCTCCAATTGGCACAGCTTGGGAAGTTCACCAAAGGGAGGGAGCCTCCCTGGGTCTCATAGGGTGCTTCCCAGGCTGGCATGGGGCAGAGGAGGGGCTCTGTCTACAGCTATGATTAATGTTTTCATCTAGGATTTGTTAGATTGATTTAGAAAAAGCTGGGCTACATAGTGAGGATAGGAAGGGGTGGAAAAATATTTTTTTCTCCCCTTTCTTTCCTTTTTTCTTCCCTCTTTTCTTCTTGGGCAAATCATGGGCCAAGTTTCTCTTCCCTCCAGTCATGAAGGGAGTTGGCATCAGGCTTGGGTGAGCTGTGATTTGGTGTTATTTCAAAAGGAAGCACCACTGAGTCCAACAGAGATGCTCATTTAGCAAAACCTGCCAGCTTGAGCGACTCATTGGCCTCAGTGGGTTCTAGGCTGCATCTGAAGCCAGATGGACAAAGCATTATTTTAAAGTGCAGAAGAGGAATTTGACTGAAGCCACTGTAATCAATTTGTGATGGGCAAGCCATGCAAATTAGGTGAATGGAGACAGGGTGGGAGCCCTCTGCCCAAGCTGGAGGCAGTTCAGACACCTTTGTGCCACTCTGGGTTCCTGTTACAGAGATGTGGGTCCTAACCCATGGTCCAGCCCTGCTCCGAGCTCCATCTCCTCCTTTGCAGTCCAGCCCAACGTGGAGGAAGCACAGCCAGAACCAGCCATTTAAAAACTCACCTTTCAAATATGTTTTGTACTTCACAAGGTAATCCAATCAAAGCCATACTTTGTCACATGCAGGTGTGTGACAAGTGGTGCTTTGCTGTGGTCTCCTACTGGACCTGGGCTTGTCTCATTCCAAACGTGTGAATAATCCCAGTGAATTTAAACACTGAAAATATTCCAGTTTGAAGGTGAATGTGCCTGGGTGTTTCAGTGGAGTGTGAGAGCAGGCAGCTAACACTCCTCTGTGGTACCCATTGCAGTGGTGTAACCAAGCAGAAACCCCACTGAGCTGAAAAATGCTCCTTGCTCAGGAAAAGCAGGCTCCAATGTGCTTCCAACAAACACCCTGTGATGGGATATCTCCCAGAGAGACCAGAGTTTCCTCTGGTACCCACTAAAGGTGTGATCCAAAGCTCACTCAAGGTAAAAGTGCCATTTATTTTCTGTGGGATTTTAAATCTGTTTTCCCATTAAATGCACTCATCTTTTAGAAATGGACAGTTGGGATTATGAATTAATTTAGCTGAAGTTCCTGGACATTCCCATTTCATGTCCATTTTGGGGATGGAGTTAAACCAAGGTCTTCACAGAATCACAGAATATCCTGGGTTGGAAGAGATCCACAAGGATCATCGAGTCCAACTCCTGGCCCTGCACAGCACCATCCCCAAGTCACACCCTGTGCCC
Organism: Petroica traversi; assembly: GCA_025920805.1. Taxonomy (NCBI): domain Eukaryota; kingdom Metazoa; phylum Chordata; class Aves; order Passeriformes; family Petroicidae; genus Petroica; species Petroica traversi. Next base: position 29,051,128 of record JAHLSL010000015.1, read on the forward strand.
GAGAGCATTGTCCAAATTCTCCTTGAGCTCTGCCAGGCTGGTGCTGTGACCCCTGCCCTGGGGAGCCTGTGCCAGTGCCCAACCACCCTCTGGGGGAAGAACCTTTTTTGAATATCCAACCTAAAGCTCCCCTGACACAACTTCAGGCCATTCCCTCGGGTCCTGTCCCTGGGCACAGAGCAGAGGTCAGTGTCTGCCATTTCTTTTTCCCCAAAGAAGTTGTTTCACAATTCAGCACAGTGAGAACACCTCCACCAAGATGTTCACTGCTTTTTTGCAAGGTGCTGTTGTTCTGACAATCACTTTTGCTTTCTTTTTCTTTGTACTTTTTCTTCCCCCCCCACCACCTTCAGGGAATGCTTTAACAGCAATTTCACAGGAATTCAGTTTTGGTTTTGTTTGCAATAATTGTTGTCACTGGAGTGAAAAAGGAATCCACAGGAGCAGTTACTGGTCATGAGAGAGTGAATAAATGAATTAATTATCTTCAGCTTTGCTATTATTTTCATGCACATTATGATGATACAGGCTGGTGCATTGACTACAGTGTGTTTAGGGGAGGCGGAAAAATTCTCTGAAAGCCCGTGGGAGATAATTAGTTTGAACCTCCCCTGAAAATGGTGCATTTTTCTTTTGTGTGGCAACCTCAGTGCCAAGTCCTGAGGATGAACAGGTTCCTGTGGATGACACCAGCAGAGACAGAAATCAGATTGCCTTGGGAACAGGGGAAGAATATTCTTCCCTGACCTTCACATGGGCTGAAGCAACTGTGCTCACTCCTTCACCTTCCAATCATTTGCCTCTCTACCACAAGCTGCTAAAATAGGGCAGAGATACAGCCAGCCTCTGTGGCAGTGTGGCATCTAAAATTAGCTCCTGCAACAGAAAACACCTCGAGTTTGGCCTAATTAAGTTCAGTTGATGTTTTTGCTATTTCTTCACTATTTCAGTAGGAGGAGGTGGGTGGGTGCTGGTGTGCTCCAGGACCATCAAGCATCAACAACCACAGTGACAACACAAATGCCAAATGCTGTAACTAGGGAAAGTCACTTCCAGCAAAGAAATTATCAGAATAAAGGCAAAAATAATATCCTGTGGTCACTTTGCTTTCCTGCCTTCATCACAATTGTTTGTGTCCCACATCAAACTTCTTCTCCACAGTTTTTTTCTGTCCTGCCCAGGAATTTCCTTCATATTGAACAACTGCAGAGCATTTTTGTGGCCAAAACCAGAGGATTTGAGAAACAATGATTTTTTTTTTCCCTCAAGAAAGGTGTGTCCAAACGCACTCTGCACTTCCTGAGGACAAAACCTTGGTTTTGCTTCGTTGTATTTGTATTTTGCTCTTCAGTTAAACCTGAGAAAAGTCTTGTTCAGGCAAGGCTGTTCAGGAATGAGCAGTCAAACAGTGAAGCAGTTGTGACATCTAGCGGTGTTTGTGGCTGTTACAATGCACGGAAAAATCGGGGAATTGAGGAGTGGTTTAAATTGGACCAAAGACCCATCTCGTTCTGACCCCTGCCATGGGCAGCGACACCTTCCACTAGACCAGGCTGCTCACAGCCTCGTCCTTGAGCAATTCCAGGGATGGGGCAGCCACAGCTTCTCTGGCCAATGAAAAAATGTATTTTAAATAATACTAAAAATGTAAGAATAGGTATATTCAGTGAAAGCAGATTTTGTGTTTTAAAGATAAGCAACCAGAGGGATCTCACAGAGGTCACCAGGTCTCAAGTGCTGCCATTGCAGTGCCTCCAACGCTGCTGCTCCAACTTTAACTTCAAGGATGTGAAATGACAATTAGGCCTGTTTAGACATTTGTCTACATTTTGTAGACATTCAAGATCTAGTCCTGAAGCAAAGGATTTCAGTAGAACATTAACTTGGTCCTGCAGAACTTTGCACACTGACATTGCTGTGTTGGCAAGATTTCTGCAAAAATAAAACCCTCAAATAAAACTCTTCACTTTAGAAAGAATCTGGGTGCTTTTAATGCTGTCAGTTATTTTTGCAAGGACAAAGGTGGCTTCAGTGTAACAACAAATTTGAGTAAAATTCTTTTTTTCTTTAGGTGCAAAACAAATACAGTAATGGAATAAACCTGTATTCATATTGTATTCTAGGACTGTTAAACCTCCAGAGGAATGGTGAACAGAACTTCCACTCTTCATCAAACCCACAGTGCCTGAAAAGAAGAGCAATTTTAGTATAAAAAATATCCAACAGATGTATTTGTGATGCTGTGTGCTAGATTTAGCCATGTTGAGACCTTTCTCTTGGATGAGACTTTTGGGTGCTCCCATTCCTTACTTCTCTCTTGTTTTCTGACTGCTTTTCAGAATTATGGCTTTCTTAAACCTCACAGGGAAAAAAAATTTCTTCATGCTTAATTATGCTGAGACAGAGGAACCAAAGCATTTCAGGGATGCTGAGGTCAAAAGGAAGGTGCAATTTCCACTGCTGCAGTTCTGGCCCTTAGATGTCAGGGTTTTGTCAGCCTTCAGCTTAGCTCCTGCTGAGATGCACCCCACAATCTTTAAAAACCAATGTGGTCTCCAGGGAAGGAGACTTGAGTTTGTTTATCACACAGGGATTCATTGTTATTCAGTGGAGCCTCTTTCAGGGCAAAGTCTAAGGGTTGGAATGAGGTGATCTTTAAGGTCCCTTCCAACCCAAATCATTCCATGATTCTATGAAAGAATTAACAGCCAAATTCAATTCACCATAGCAGGGGACAAGCCATGACCAGAGGCTTTTCTGGCATGTGCACTTCAAGGAACTTACATCCCATTTTGCTCCTGCTTCTCCCTGGAGGGCAGAGGCTCTGCAGGATCCTGTATCCTGCTCCAACACCAGGAAAGCCCCGTGCAGGGTCTCTGAGAGCAGAATTTATCTCACTCTGCTGTTTTCCCTTTGTGAACCCCTCCCATCTTCAACTCTGCCCCACTCCTCGTGACCAGCAGTGCAACCTGATGATCTGGAAGAGCAGGTCTGCAGGAGGTGACCTTTCCCAGCGCTGTGGGGCAGCTCCAGGTCTGACACCTGTGTTTTTAATAAACCAGATCGCTGTGCTTGGCTGCCCTGTCTCCAGGAGGGAGAAAGGCAGTGGGAGGTGTGAGGCTGCAGCCCAGTGAACTGCTGCAAAAACCCATCACATGTCAGGCTTTTCTCTAAGACCTGGAGCTGCTGAAGCATTTCTGCCAAAATTTACTGAATAAAATGAGTAAGCTCTGATAAGCCCCTGATATGTGACAGAGCCAGACTTGCTTCAAATCCCACACCAAAGGAAAAATCCACACTGCTTAGGTGAAGATGACCACAGCTTTCAGTAGCATCCTCCTTCCAAGAGAAATCCAAGCCATGAGGGATCATTTTGGGGCTGGCAGGCTGCAGGTACCATTTCTGTGTCCATCCTTAGGGCTTCCCATTGAAGCGCTTTCGATGTTGATGTTGTGACCACAGCTGGTGCCAAGCTGAAATCTGATCTCCTGTTTGTGAAGCACTGAAGAAATGTCAGCCTCTTTAGAAACACCCAGCCACGGCCCAGCTTAGGGGACAAGGGGTAGTGTTTGTGTGCTTCTTTATTTTCATTTGGCATTAATAATACTGAAAAAAACCCTAAAATAACTATACTAATGGCAATACCACAAAAGTTTGCAGGATTTTTCAGAAGCAAAATAGAGAATTTGTTTGCTGAAAGCAGAATGGGGATTGCACAGAAAAAGGGCAAGCTGGATGATCCTTCTCTTGTTACACCTACACCCTCCCTGATGTAACTCCCCAGTGTTCTTATCTCTGCTCTCTGGAGTTACACCCAAAGTCCCAGCAAGTCCATTCCTAACTAATTCCTTAGCAGATGCTCTCAGCCATAGCTCTTTTACTGAAAAACCACAGGCTGCAGGTTAAAAAATAAAGCAGGTTAAAGCACAAGTGTGGCTAATCCCTCCAGAGGGAATCCTCAGATTTGAATTTTTCTTTGCTCTTTATGAAGGAGAGCAGTGGTCCAGATCCTCCCAGTGACTTTCCCAGGGCTGAGATGCTGGGATTATTTTCACTTCTGACCTATGAATTAAAGTATAGAACCCCACAGACCAGCCTGTTTCTAGAAGGGTCAGCTCCCCTTAGCTGCTGGAAGCTGGATAGATGTCAGGCCAGGGTTTAGCATCACGCTTAGGTCCCTGCCTTGATTCCAGGGAGATGGTGGGGATGACCAATTTGTTTGCACATCCTTAAGTTCCAGTGATAGGAGGTGATGACACCATTGCAGCTAACAAGACTCAGGATTTCAAGCTGCTGGGTTGTTTTATTGAGGATAAGATAGGGAGACAGTGATCAAACATCAGCTGATGCCAGAAATGTAGGTACAGAGTCATCACTGAGGTGAGTAAGGGCTAAACCAGCTCAAGAACTTGTTCCTGGTTTAGCAATTCCTTAAATACAAGATTTCCCTCCAAGGATGGCCTTCCTGCTAAACCCTCTCTATTGGAATCTGCATTTTACAAAGGGATGTCTTTTAGCTTTGGCTAAAAGAGCTAAAACCAGGAGACAAAGCTGTTTCAGATTCTGAATGGGAAATCAGGGGTATATTTTATGCTGTCAAATACCTGCCCACAAAGTCCATTTTGTGGCTGTACTAGCTGTGTGTTTGTACAGCTGCCAGGCTGAACACAACCCAAAGGTTTTTAATACATCTGAGTTTAGTGTATGGATCAATTGTGTGACTCCTGCCATAGAATCACAGAATGGTTTGGGTTGGAAGGGACATTAAAAATCATCAAGTTCCAACCCCCTACCATAGACAGGGACACCTCCCACTAGACCAGGCTTCTCAGAGCCCTATCAAGTCTGGTCTCAAACACTTCCAGGGATGGGGAATTCACAGTTTTTCTGGGCAACAAGATTATCCCAAAGGATTCCTGCCTGGTGTGAAGCTCCATGCCAATGTTTGTAGCATGAGGAGCTGCAGTCCTAGAACAGTGAGCAGTCCTTTGGCCACCCCACCAGAACTGGGTCTGATCTCAGCTTTGAGAGGCAGCCCCTGACTGCTACCTGAGTGTTGCAAGTGCTGCATTGTTTCTCCCTGGCCTGAACTTTTTTTTCTAGGCAGTTGATTCAATCAGCAAAATTAATGTTGGTGGGACAGAGTGTTCTCTGACAGGAACCAAGCCACTGCATTAAAACAACTGAAAATAAATTTGTATTTCCTCAATTCCATGTATGTCTTGCCAATCAGATATTGTACAGCTCTTTTCCATACCCTGAAACTTCAACGGTTTCAGAGTCAAAAGACTCTATACACAGTAAGGTTTTGAATGCAAAGGACTGAAGAGATGTTTCTGCTACTGATACTTAAAAGAAACCAAACCAACAAACCAACAACCCCAACCCTCATTTTAGATGATCCTATTAAAAACACTAAACAAGCAAAATGTTCCTGTATACAGAATAAAAATGCATTGGCATCTAACTAAAATTCTATAATTCCCACAAGAGTCTTATTGAAAGCCTCAAGGAAAACTTGATTTGGAAATGGATCCAGGTATAAATCTTTTAATAGTGAGTAGGTTCCTTATAAAATCAGTGTGTGTGTATCCTCCTAATAAGATCATAAATACCTCATAAGAAGCTGAACATTTGGATGCTTAATTTATTACAGCCTCGTTCTGGCCTCAGTTTTAGGAACACAATTAATTAAGAAATCAGGAAGAAATCAGAGTATGACTTTGCTTGTTTATTTTTATTCTGGAGCAATACTTTATCTCTTCTTGACCCACTCCTCCAGCCCTCCCTCCCCCATCTACGCCCATAAATACACAAATATTTGTACTGCTTATATTTACAGGGCATGTTTCTGGAGGCAGCTGATGGCACAGGTTGAACCAGGTAATGCACTATGGTTCCTCCCAACCTGACCCATCCCGTGGTTCTCTGAGCTGATGGAGTCACAGAATCACAGAATAAGCTGGGTTGAAAAGGACCCACAAGGATCACTGAGTCCAACTCCTGGTCCTGCACAGCATCATCCCCCAGTCACACCCTGTGCTTGAGAGCATTGTCCAAACTCTCCCTGAGCTCTGTCAGCCTTGGTGCTGTGACCCTGCCCTGGGGAGCCCATTCAGTGCCCAGCCACCCTCTGGGGGAAGAACCTTTTCCTGATATCC
>JAHLSL010000015.1:29062288-29180030 GCA_025920805.1 Petroica traversi
GTTGTAAAGTTCTTTTTGCTGCCAAGAATAAGGCTACAGGCCTCACTTTATGGAGAACACGAGCAGTTTGAGACTAGAACTTCAGCTGGAAACATATATTGTGTGTGGTTCTGAACATCTCAATGAAAAATAAAGTGCTTTTTCCCTCGTTTTGTTTTTTTTTTTCTTTCCTGTGTGCTTTTTTTTTTCCCCCTACAATTAGTGGTGCATCCTCTTGAAAAGGAGACTGATAGAACAAAGGTAGTGGCTTCGAAGTGAAAGAGAGTAAGTTTAGATTGGATATTACGAAGAAATTCTTTACTGTGAGAAAAGTAGCACAAGTTTTCCAGAAAAGCTGTGGCTGCCCCATCTCTGAAAGCGTTTAAGGTCAGGTTGATAGGGCTTGGAGCAAGCTGGGACAGTGGAAGGTGTCCTTACCTATGTCAGGGGGTCTTTAAGTTCTTCCAACCCAAACCATTCTGTGAGATCAGTGTGGGTATGCCCAGGCACAAGGGCAGTTCCTAGGAATCTAACCAGAGGAATCTGTGCATTAATTTGGTTCTTGAAGCTGAAAATGAATGAACAAACTTAAACCCACCTCATTTGACTGTGCATGAAGTGTTTTTGTCTCGGTGGGATGGTGACTTGCAGGTTGGGTAACATGGTCTCCCAACCTTAGGCTGGTCTGAGTAGTTCCTGTGGCACACCTGCTGCCCAGGTGGGTGTCCATTCCTGCCTCTTGTTCTCCATGACCAGAAAACTATTTATGCTGTTAATTTCTGTCACTTCAGCTTTTGGAATTGGCTCCCCTGAGCCCAATGAGAATTGGTTCTGATGGAGGGGAACAGATAGGAGTGTAGCACCTTCCAAGTTAGTTTAATTTATATTCCCAGCAAAGCTACTCTTGGGTGCAGTTTTATGTGTTAAAACTCCACATTGTTCCCTTTACAAGTAGCAATAAGAGATTCAGGGAATAGTTCTTAAAATTGTTTTGAGGGGTAGAAGGGAGGAAGAAATCTTAAGTGGCTCAAGAAGGGTCTTTTTGCAGATGTTCATGAAGCCTTTTACAGAAACTGCTGCAAGATGAAATAGTCCTTGGTTAAAAATCTTGGGTTTGATTCTCTTTACTCTTTAAAGACTGCTGAAAACTTAAATTTTGACTTTGTACATATATTTTCGCTAACAATTAACATCTGCCTCTCTCAGTGATTTGAAATTGGGAGTTCCAGTGTGTTCTGTTGCAAAAGAGATGCAAACTCTGTTTTTGTTGGTGCATTGCTGAAGGAAACATGTAGGGTGTGTATCCCTAAGGCTGAAGTTGTGGAAAGAGAGTATGAAATGGCAAGTGCTGCTCAAAGGTCAGCTCAGAGCACTCCTGGTGTGTGGACAGTCAGGAGAGATCTGTGCTTGTCCATACCCTGCCTTGAAGAGTTTTTGTAGGCATCAGAACTGACTGGAGAGTCAGGATTAGGGATTCCATGTGCTGGATATGGTAGAAGGCTTTGGAGAGCTCTTAGATTAAAAGATTACAGTAATTGTGTGAGTAACCCTGGCAAAGGATTGCTGCAGAAATAAAATCCAAACTGAAGAATTACTTAATTGTTTTTATATCAACAGTGTGGAGGGAGGGAAGCCCACAAACCTTTACCTGCTCACATCCTTGGTGGAGGATTCCTGGGGAAAAGCATCTTGTTGGCTTACAAAAAATGCAGGATTTGTACTGAGGAGAGACTTTGATTAGGAAAGAGAGATATGTTGAAAGAACTGAAAATTTTCTGAAAGTCATTTCCCACGAGTCCTAGATTTGTTTTAGAGTGATGGGTGTAGTGTAGGCACTGTATCTGCCCTTTGCAGCCTGATTAATTTATTTAATTCCACAACTCCTATTTTACAGTCACAGATCAGGTTTCCATAATTAACAGGAGTTTGGCAAGGGAAGGGTGAGAGAAGAGAGCCTGGGGGCTGATAAACAGGAATCCTTGGAGTACATAATGCTCTTAAACAAAGGAATAAAGTATTTTGACTTCAATAGCATGAAGTATTCTTTGTCATCAAGGATCATCTTCTGCTAATGTAACCGATAACTTCAGGGGTGAGTTCTGGGGATGGGTTTATGCTCCTCTGCACTGTCAGGGACTCTCCAGAACTGTTCGTGTTCCTCCTCAGGTCTTGCGTTTGTTGGCAGAGGAAGGAGAAAGGAGGTGGTCATAAAAATGTCAATTAAACATGTAGAGAATATTGAAAGGAATTCTCAGGAGAAAGCTGAAGGTCTGTAACTGGTGGAAGATAAAAAGGAAGGGGTTGGGATGTGTGTGTGGAAAAAAAGACACAGCATTTTAAGTAGCACTCCTTGTACCTCAGTCCTTCCCTGAGTCTCCCCTGCATTTTCCCCACTTACATTGGAGCTCCTAGGATTTCTAAGGCTTTCTTCTTTCCTTACATAGGTAATAGAAAAGAAAAGGAATATCTTCCTTCATCTCAAAGTGGCTATTTCAAGGAGCAATAGAGGAAGAATTTCACTTATTCTTCTTTCCTTACATAGGTAATAGAAAAAAAAGGGAATATCTTCCTTCATCTCCCAAGTTCTGTGGCTATTTCAAGGTGCAGTAGAGGAAGAATTTCAGTCTTCTGGCAATGTAGATGTCAGCTCAGGGCCTTGCTGAGAGGAATCTGCTGTCTCACCTTGCTTTTATAGTGGGCTTGTTTTATGAACAGCCTCAGATGCTACCTCAACTTCCAGATTTCCTTTTTTTTTGTTTTTGTTTTTTGGGGTTTTTTTTTTTTTTGTTTGGGGTAAATATGGATAAGAATGAGACACTTTGATTTGATTTGTGTCCATAGGGAATCTTACAAGAAGTCCTGAAAATAGGTAGTTTTGAGCTTTGTATAGTTTGGATGAAGAAGAGATTGAGCCTTTAGTATCTGTGCTGTCACTTGGTTTGCACAAACCAAATAAGGAAGGGCCTGGACTAAATGACCTTTAAAGGTCCCTTCCAACCCAAACCATTCTATGATTCCATGAAATGTAGCTTGAATTATGTTGTTTTAAATGAGATTTGTGCCTGAGAGGTGTTGCTGCTCAAAGAGTGCCTGAAAGCTCAGTGTGAACAGTATTAAAATTCCATATGTGCTTTAACTTACCTTGTAAATGGATCACTTTTCTTTCTAATACGTAAATTCCTGTTCAGACTCCATGATGAATAACAGGGTTTTGTCTAGAAAGGTTTGTTAATTATAATACACAAGTGAGTTTTAAGTCCTGTTGTTGCCTAAAGATTGTGAATTTCTTTTTCCTGGGAGGTAAACGAGGTGGATTTTCCAGTTATTTGTCCTGCAGTGAGTTCTGCTCTTGGCTGGGCCCTTGTTGCTTGGAAATGCCAGAGTGACCAGCAGCAGTGTGGGGTAACTCTGTCCCTTAGTTTCTAATGAGGTTTCTTGACTGTAAAACAGCTGGTGTTCCATATACAGGCTTATACCCCATTGCTAAATTCAGATCTTGCTTTTCAAATCTCCCCTGAGACAGCAGGGGTTGGGTACTTGGACACTTTTCATAACTGCTTGGTTTTCCTGTACAAGGGACCAAAGTCAGCTCTCGCCACAGTACCTCTCACCTTTTAGCTATGTAGAAATTAAAGTACTGGCAAGCCAAAACAAATGAATCTTGTTGTTTTTATAACTTTATTTTTAAACCACAAACTGAACAGGGGTGGGGCAGAAATGAACATTGTGCCTGGGAAAGATTGTGCAGTCTCTTATTTTTCAAACACTTTCCTAAAGGTCTATTACAGGCCTTTGTTGGGCATGGTAATGTTATCTTAGAACTCTGACTAGACAAAATATAACATTTCCCCTGTGCTTTTGGGAAGAGTTAGATTTGATAAGACTTGTCCTTGTGCTCTAGGACTTCATCTGGAGCCTTCACCTTTGTAACTTGGCGTGTAATTTAGATGGGAGCATTAAAATAGCATGACCAATGGGTTTGGCTTTTGCTGGTTTACAGCTGAAGAGCATTTTAAAAAAATTTTTCTTTTCCTCCAGTCTTCATGAAGCAGCATGAATTTACACCTAAGCAGCCAGATTTGTTCTGGTAAAATCAATTGTCTGAACAGGATTGGAAACTGTGAAGCAGGCCCTGGGTGGAAGTTGAGACTTGGCTGCTATTTCTGACTCGTACCTGCTGTGAACTTGGGCATGCCCTTCCCACTTTCCACCTGTTTCCTTCTCATCTTGTATCTGTCTCAGCTATTGAAATTGCCAGCTGCCTGCACCCAGGCCTTGCTGTTTGTGCCACGTGGAGCAGAGCCTCATCCTGACCCATGGCCCTGCTGCTCCCACTCTGCTGATAAGTGGGGCAAATGTTCCTGCTGCAGGCGGGGCCAGGAGCACAAGTGCAGAACTGTATCAAGCCTTTTAAAAAAAAACCCAACTCAGACTCATCCAGCCCAGAGACTGCAGGTGATATTTAGGTTTTTTTTCCCATATATATATGAGAAATATATTGCTCTCCAGACATTTGCCCATGCTAAGCTGCCTCTCTCTGGAGACAGCAAATGGCCAAATCTATAGCCAGGCTTTTTGAACCAGCTGTAATTTCTCTGAAGGAAGGCCATACAATAATGTAAGAAGCACAAATGATTTCCAAGGGTAAATCCATACAAAGCTTAAATTCTAAGCTGCCTTTTAGTTATCAGTGCCTAAATTTTCTTTTTTGATAGGTTAGAAAATGCTCAAAAGCTTTTTATCCTTGAAAAATATACAGTCTTCTGAAAATTGAGGATTGACAAACTTAAGCTTTCAAAAGAATTTTTGTGCAACATTATAAATATCTGAAAATAGATCTGGAATGAACAGTTGAACTGGGATTGTAGAATTGCTGTAAGGTAGAGAGAAACGTGACTATTTGTCAGTTTGTCAACAAAAAAGGGACTGTGGAGGCTCCCTCACTGGAGATATTCAGGAATTATCTGGGCACAATCCTGTGCAATGTGCTGTAGGATGACCCTGCTGGAGCAGGGAGGTTGGACCAGCTCACCCACTGTGATCCCTTCCAACTTGAGCCATTCTGTGATTTTTAAATTTTTTTTTCAAAGTACTGAAATTGTAGAGTGACAAATATGTGGCTAGCAAGCATCCCTCTCTTACTTTGCAGGTGGATTTGTCAGTGTTCGGGCACAGACTCTGTAAAACTTAGATCTGAATCACTTTATGTTGCCTGTTCTTTCCCCTGCAGGCCCTTTTTCAAAGTCATTTCCATTCTGCTGGAAGCCTGGAGTGCTCTCCCCAAGGCATCTCTGGTGCTGAGGACTTTAACAGCTCCTTCCCTAGGGAGATCATCCTCTGCTGTCCTCAGGGTTGGGTTTCACCCAGGCACATCTCAAGTATCTGATGACCATGAGGGATTTCCTGAGTGGCTGGGCTCAGGTAGATTGATTCCCTGCTCTCCTGACCAGCATTCCAGCTGCTCCTGTTTTTATTTTGCCTCTCCTTTGCTGGAGGGAGGCTGCTCCTCACCAGATGTGCCTTGAGCTGAGGCCAAGTCCTCAGCCAAGGACTAAGATCATCCTGTGCTTCTCTCTCCCCTCACCAGATGTGCCTTGAGCTGAGGCCAAGTCCTCAGCCAAGGACTAAGATCATCCTGTGCTTCTCTCTCCCCTCCCACAGCCAGCATTGTAGCCCTGTTCATTAAAGCTCAGCCTTAGACATGTTTACATAAAATCATAGAATCACAAAATGGTTTGGGTTGGAAGGTGACCTTAAAGATCATCCCATTCCACCCACCTGCCATGTGCAGGGACACCTTTCACTATCACCAGGTTACTCCAAGCCCCATCCAACATAGCCTGGAGCACCTTCAGGGATGGGGCAGCCACAGCTCTGGATAACCTGTGCCACGGCCTCACCACCCTTACAGTACAGATTTTTTTCCTAATAATCCAATTTAAATGTCCTCTCTTTCAGTTTGAAGCCATTCCCTCTTGTCCTGTCATGACATGCCTTTGTCAATAGTGTTGTCCCATCTTTTCTGTAAGTTCCCTTCAGGTACTGAAGGGAATCAGGTCACCCCAAAGCCTTCTCTTTTCTAAGCTGAACAATCCCAATTCTCCCCGCCTTTTCTCACAGCTGAGGTGCTCCATCCCTTTCATCAGCTTCCTCTCCTCCTCTGGAGTCACTTCAGCAGCTCCAGGTCCTTCCTGTGCTGGGGCCCCAGAGTTGGACACAACTCTGCAGGTGGGATCTCTCCTAAGTGGGGCAGAGGGACAGAGTCCCCTCCCTTGACCTGCCCGCCTGCTTTGGATGCAGCCCAGGATACAATTGGCTTTTGTATGGCTTTTCCTAAGGATTTCTCATGGATTTTGTCTGTTACTGCTTTGGATTTCCTGGCATGAGGAGTTCTGCAATAGTATTTGTTGTGATTTAGGTTAAAACCCTGCAGACCACTAAGCTGAAGTGCACTTTAGCCAGTTTCCTTACAAATTTACTGCATCCTAGTCTGATCTTTCTCAGTGGAGTTTTACTTTGTGTCTCTGTGAAGTTGAAGATTTGCTGCAGCTCCTTAGAGAACAGCAGAAGGTGGTTGGAGTTAAACCCTGGGTTTGCCAACATTTTCTAATAACAGAGTAAGGACTTCAGATTTAGCCATGCATTGATATGTGTAGGCTGATTCTGGCGTGGTTTGGTGTTTCTGTTCACTACTTTGAATACAACTGAAACACAAAAGCATTGTAGCACTAAACTTTAGTTGGCAAAAGAGAACCATGTAGCTCTGAGATGGAAATGTGTGTGTACGTGGATCTTAAAAAGTTTCTGCATATTTACTAAGCCATAGAAATTCTGTTGTTATAGTAATTAAAGAATGCATCTTAAAAAATTCTGTGCATTTTCATGAGAATGCTTTTTTACTTCTTAAAAGCTTTACTCCCTTCCTAAAAAGAGAAAAAGAAAAAAATATTCAGACGTGTTGTTCAGACGTGCCTGAGTATTTGTATGGAACAGTCTGGGAACCATGATTCAGGATCTGTAATTTTGATTTCAGTTCCACTTTTTGCTTCCTTAAGTCTTAGTTGGTAAAGTTTTAAAAGGGCTAAAGGGGTAAATAGTAACATATTGGTGTATATATCAGGGATCCTGTATTGGGATTGTGCCTTCCCAGGGTCACTCTGTGTATAAATTAAGGTTTTTATGTCAGTCACTTGCAGGGAGTAAATCAGTTCTGATCCCCTCAAAACTATAGTGTTTGAAAAAACATATGGCAATAAACGTAGGTGTGCACCCTGTTTATACCAGAAGCCTCTTCCTCCTCCTCCTCTCAGCCTTTTTTCTGTGGTAACATTCTGTGCATTTGCTGTCTGCTTTCCTTTCCCTTCAGCACAGATGCAGTCACTCCCCTTGGCTTTTTGTTGCCAGCACGTACTGTGCTCTTTTTCTGCAATTATGTTCTGTTATTTTCTTCTTTCAGCACCAGAGTTGTGAGAAAGCAATTGAAAATCACTCTAGTGGAGTATCTGGAGAGCTGTGTTTCCTCACGAGCCCAAATGCATGTCCAGCAGTGATGCCATAGCTAGGAATCTGTTAGAAAAATATCTCTTGCTATCTGTCTTTCTTGGCATTGGATTTTTCCTGGCCTGAGGGACCCTCGAGCTCCTCAGTATCTCTTGTTGTCTGGTCTGGGCTGTGCTCTGCTCACAGGAGGTGTCACATAGTACCAGTGTTGTGACAGCCTCTGCATATTGGGATTTTGATTCTGCTTTGTCATTTTGCAGTATATCTAAGAGGAGAAAAATGTGTTTGTTTACAAAGGAATGCAGTGCTTAAGTTGTTTCTGTCTTTGTCAGGAGGAATCCTGGTATCAGGTACTCAATATGAGAAAGCTGCCCTAATTTCTAGTAAATGGCGTAGTCACCATAACAGGGTGAACTAAAGGTGTTTAATGTCTTAAAATGAGAAGCACTGAATGAGGCTTCATAGCTGCTGTTGGAAACATGAGCTGCTCATGATTTTGATAAAAGCATTAATTGATATGTACTTTCTTGGTAGGACATTTTTTGCCTCAAGTCTAACAAAGGAGTGAATGAATGTTTTGTGATCTCTTCTCTTCTTTCCAGTTCAACAGAATGGAGTCCGACACTGCTCCTACACAGCATCCAGGAAAAACCTGTATGTTAACAAGAACACAAAGGTTATCTGTCAGGGTTTTACAGGCAAACAGGTATGTTCAGAAATAATTTCTTCTATCAGCCTTTCAGTTGGAAAGTTAATTGCTCAAAACCCATAATTATATATGAAATGGATTATATACTGCCAGTGTCTGTGTTGATAGGAAGCTGGACTTCCTTCACCATCAGGAAGGTCCCTTCAGCATTGTAATTTAGTGTGCACAAACTTGAAAGTTGGTTTTGAGTCATCTCTCTATTATAGTGCTTTTTCTTTTTGTTTTTCATATTGTATACAGCTGAAAGGATTTCTCTGTAAAAGGATATTTGCAAAAAAACTGCTAAAACCTGACTGTTTTGAAAGTGCCTCTTTCACAAATGCATTTCAGTATCAATGCCTATGAATTAAATTTCTGTTTTTATTTCAGGATATTTAATAATTTTCTCAGATTCACTCTTTTACACATTTGCAGGCAGAGAAGGCTGCTTTTGTAGAGCCAACAGCTGGTCACGGATGAGCATGCTAATTTCTTCTATTTCACTGTAGTGTTTGTCATCTGCCAGACTTGATGTGGGAAAGAAACTGTGGCTGCTGTGTCTGCAGGTGTATTAGCAGCACACAACAAAATACCCTTTAGCATGCAGCCACAGTGATCTGATTAAAAAAAAGATCATATTAGCGTATTTCAAATGCATTTCAAACATGTGGATGCACTCTTCTAAATATCTGATTATGTATGTGTAGTGAAAACTTTCCTTCTTACTGTAAATTTAAGTGATATAAATTGTGTTCAGAATTACAGATAACATCAAACTTTTTGGTAAACTTTTTTTGCTATTACATGCCTTCTAACTTGACTTATTTTCTCTCTCATAGGGCACCTTTCACAGCCAGCAGGCATTGGACTATGGCACCAATCTAGTTGGAGGAATTTCTCCAGGGAAAGGGGGAAAAACTCATCTAGGTCTGCCTGTGTTTAATTCTGTGAAGGAGGTAATTTGCAGCAGTGACTGGAGGGCACAGAGTTTAAAGCTGCTGAAGGGCTCCTTATTTCATTGCTCACACTGGTGAGACAAATATTTGAGCTGTGGATGTCAATGGGCAAAGAGTGAAATAGGAGCCTTGTAAAAGAGGGAGCATTCAGGGTGATCAGGCACAAGTTTGGCTTCAGTGTGAAGTTGACAGAGTCTGGGTACATTTGCTTTATGAATGCAGCTGGTTTCTGATTGATTCTGCTGTGCATGATGAATTTTTAGCAAACTGTTATGTAAGGATATTTTTGATGGGGTTCATGGGGCATATTCTGTCCAGGCAGTGGTCAGGGCTCAGTTCCCTGGTTGTGTCCCATCTTCAGGGAATTTAACACTTACTTAGATTGTAGTAAATGAATATATATCCTTAACTCATGCCTGAGAATGGATGTATTTTAAATACTTGTAGTTAAACATTCTCTCCATCCCTGCTAAACCCACGATGTGTTTTCTGTTGTGCCCTCTGCAGGCCAAAGAACAAACGGGTGCTTCAGCCACTGTCATCTACGTCCCTCCCCCGTTTGCTGCTGCTGCCATCAACGAGGCCATCGATGCAGAGATGCCCCTGGTGGTTTGCATCACTGAGGGCATCCCCCAGCAGGACATGGTGCGAGTCAAACACCGGCTGCTGCGGCAGGGCAAGACCCGCCTGGTGGGCCCCAACTGCCCCGGGGTCATCAATGTAAGTGTCCTCTGCCTTTGCTCCAAGGCTGAGCTGTTCCTAGTGCTGGTTTGAATGTTCCATCTGACTTCTCCCACTCTTTCCTTAGCCTGGAGAATGTAAAATTGGTATCATGCCTGGTCACATTCACAAGAAGGGAAGAATTGGTGAGTTTTTGAATATTTATGCGTCATCTAAAACACAAGTTTGGTGCTCTAGTGTTCTTCCTCACGAGGCAAGAACGTCCTGCCCTGAAGAGAATTGGTAACGCTGTGGGACAGCTTGTCTGTCCTCAGTTTGTGTGTGAATTTTGGCATTATCCACCCTGAAGGCCAAAATCAGGAAGTCTTCCATACTGGACACAGGGTACTGATGGTAGAGGCAAAGCAAAGGGAATTCCTTTAGGTAATATGATTGACTTGGTATCCTCAAAGGAGAGTCTTGAGGAAACTTCCATTTTTCTTGGGATTTGAGAGCACTAAGTTCTCCAACACTATTTCTTCCCACAGCTTGGCTGCTTGGGACTGGGGTCCTACTCTTGTAGTGATCTCAGTACTACAGCAAAGAGACTACAGACAAGTTTATAACATAATTTAGACAGCTATAAACCCATCCCAAATGGAGACAAATATATCCAATTTTTGGGCAGTGTGGTTAAGGGCAGAAAGGCAGTGAATTCTTTATAATCAGTGTTAGTCACACCCCCTGTGTGTAATGAGTTACACACCCTGTTACATCTGTCGACCTGAATTCTGTCAGCACCTTGTTGTAAACTTTAGAAACAACAAATTGATTTTTTTTTTCAAATAATGCAGTTGAGGAGCTGTAGGGAAAATTCTTTCAAAATATGAATTTGTACTTGAGTAGAACTTCAGAAATATTGTAGACAGCCCATGTTGCTGTTTCCTTCTGCAAGATAACCAGTTTCACTGAGCACAGTAGTACAGCATTGCAACATTACCGTTTTTTTGATGGAAAGTGTGTTTATTGTGGGAAAGCCTGTTCAGTGCTGTTGAACTGTAGGGACTCAGTGCAGTTTTTCTAGCAGGAGGAGCTGTCTCTGCTATGTAACCACTTCTGACTTGAGAACAGACTGCACCTAGGGAATGCTGGAAGATGTGTAACACTCATGTTCCACCGCCAGCTTTCACAAGTACCCATAAACCTGGAACTGAAAAATCAAATGGCTGCAATGATGCCCTTTATAAAAACCAGTGAGACATTGCTCTATGACTGTAAAAGTTAACATCAACCAATGCTGCCCTGAGCTCCCTTCTGAATCAAAGTTCTGTTCCGATTTTCTAAATGTATACAAGAAATGTGTTGCAGTCACAAATTATTAGAATCTGAAATGCAAGGCACATCAAGTGCAAAAGAATATTTAAAATCTTGAATTCAGTAGCTCTGCCATTGCTGGGAATGCTTTCAGTGGTGATCCAAGGATGATCAAGGAATAAAAATGTAGATTTGCTGCCCTCCCAGTTTCATCTAACACTGTGACCTTTGGTGATGTGCTCCCCAGCTTTCTATTACTGTGAGGCATCCAAGAACCATCTGAATATACTATGGTGCAGAGTCTAAAAATAGCCACAGTCTTTGGACTTTCATCTGTAGCCTCTCTGAGGCAATCTGATCTTAATGGTAAACAGGGAGGCCTTTTCAAACATAGCAAGAAAAAAACCCTTTGCTAGAGCACATCTGAGCTGTCCAGCAGTATAAATAGTTAATAAAACTAAGGCTCTTAGTCTAGTGGTATGTTTCCTCCATGCAATATATGTGTTATATTCCTTGTTGGATGGCTTGAAGTAGATGGAAGATGATGTGTCTTTCTCCTGAAAACCTTTCCTTTTGTAGTGTTAACAGAAGTCTTGACTTGAAAAAATGAACAAGAAGCCATGCAAATATTTTGCCCCTGCTCTAAGCTCTGAGCTACCTTTCACCCTGAATTTAAAATTGGGGTTGTGGTCTCTTGTGATACTGTAATGTAAATACCAGATGTGTTCTGTGGAGCAGCAGCAAATTCCTTAATAGTGATAACTTGCATTTGTGCAGCATTTTTCTGTCCTGGAAGGTCTCTCATATGCCTGGCCATACTGGGGATGTGATTAATACAGAATTCTTTTGTTAACTGTTGAGCTGTGACTGTTTCAAATCCAGTGCATCAGCTACTCACATACAAGATAAGAAGCATGTTCTTCTATTTGCTTTTCAGTTTTCTTTCCTGGTAGGTCTTTAGTGTGACAGAAATATTATTGACTTTCTGAGCAGCTTTAGTCCATTGGCAGTTAAGTATCAAAAGGCGACAGCCAAGAAATAGTACAGAAGGAATCTGACAGAGAGTTTTGGCATGGACGGCTGGAAAACCTGGAATCTCATGTTTTTTACTGAGGTGATTTTCATTAGTATAAGAACAGCTGCCTCTGGTTATGTGCTGTTTTAGTGTTAAATTTATCTTCTTTTCTTTCCTCAAGGTATTGTGTCAAGATCGGGAACCCTGACGTACGAAGCTGTTCATCAGACAACACAAGTTGGGTTGGGGCAGTCTTTCTGCATTGGTAGGTTCCCTCACAATCAGCCTGTTGGACCTAGACTAATCTGCTTTTTCTTCACAAACGTAAATCCAAGCTAATTCCTTTCTGCAAGTGTAGAATTGGCTGAATAGCTGTTGAGAAATGGGATCTCTGTGTGCTGTGAAGAGCATAGCCCTTTTCTGTTACCATTTCCATATCAGGTTAATTGAAAGCCTTAAAACCAGCTCTGAACAGAGGACTGCCAGCAAATATGATGCCAGTTTGGAAACAAACTGTCCCAAGAAGTATTTAAAGGATCAAGGCATTCTTAGGCATTTAGTTGGATATGTTAAGTAAATTCAATTTTCTTACACCAAACTTGTGGCACTGGGGTCTTGGTCCTGCTGTGTTCATAATATTTTGTTTATGGTTTGAAAGGTGAATATTCAGATATCAAAGCTTTCTGTAAATTGTGGGGTAGATACTTGGAGCAGGAATTTGACACTCTCTGACTTGGGGAGTGCCTTCAGAACTGCCTGTCTTACGAGCCTCATGCTGAAATTTACTTAGAAACTTCTGTCTTAGTATAAAATATTAAAATATAAAATGCAGTATTGTTGCCTTAGACTTTATTTTGTGGTTTTAATTTTTTTCAGGGATTGGAGGTGATCCCTTCAATGGAACTAATTTTATTGACTGCCTCGATGTCTTCCTGAAGGATCCTCATACTGAGGGGATCATACTGATTGGGGAGATTGGAGGAAATGCTGAAGAAGATGCAGCAGCATTTTTGAAAGAAAATAATTCTGTAAGTCTTAAAACACTTTGCTTCTGGGCACATTCATAGTGAGCCAGATTATTTTGTCACATCAAGAAAAACTCAGTTGAATCTCTAATCTCATGACCAAACAGTCATGGTTTTTTAAAGAAAAAGAGTTGAGATTAAGAGTGTCGTCCAGATTAACAGTTATACTTGATGATTTTTTAGGTCTTTCCAACCATATTCTGTGATTCTTTGAGCTGGAGAGCAGTGTCAGCTTTATTCCTGTAACAATATTTGTAGTGATTTTTTTTTATAGTATACATGGGTCAGTAGAAAGATACAAAGTTTCTATTCACTTCTGGTTTATGATGATTATCAGGAGAGGGAGTACTCTGCACTCCTTTGTGCTGTCTGAGCTGTTCAATAACTTCACCTGTCGAGCTGGTATTTAATTAAAAAATGCAAAATGAACAATCTGCCACCTGGAACTCCTTTTCCACTCACCCTCCTCCATGTACCACATTCCTCTCTTCCCAGGGCCCCAAAGCCAAGCCCGTGGTGTCCTTCATAGCCGGCCTGACAGCCCCTCCGGGCCGGCGGATGGGCCACGCTGGAGCCATCATTGCTGGGGGAAAGGGGGGAGCCAAGGAGAAGATTGCAGCCCTCCAGAGTGCAGGGGTTGTGGTCAGCATGTCCCCTGCTCAGCTGGGCAGCACCATCTACAAGGTTGGTTCCTCAGGCTTTGGCTCATCCAGAGCAAGAAGCCACATTTGAGAGAACACGAGCTGGGAGTGCTTCTCATACTCGGATACTTGATTGCTCTGAACTTGCTTAATCATAACAACTCTATTGGCTGGACAAGCTGAAATTGCTGCATAAAAGATATGTGCACACAGTTTTATTTAATATTGCTTTATCGAAAAGTAAATGTAGCAAAATAGAGAAGAGATTACATTCTGCTTTCAAGTTGTAGCAACTTTTTCAAATTGTTTTCTGGATGCAAAGAGCCTGAATTAATATAAAATATGAGAACATTATTTCTAAGTAAGGTATTTCAAGAAGGAGAGCGTTAGAATATAATTCAGAGTTACGGTTGAATATATACAGCTGAAAAATTGAGCTGTGGAATGGGATTATTTGCATTTTACTTAATTCATATCCAAAAAAAGGGATTGCTTCCCAGCTAGAGGGAATGCATAATTCAGCTCTGTTAGGTATTTTTTGTTTCCTGTGGTGACTGTATAGTACAGCCTCTCCACAGGTTGCTCTGGGGTTCTTCCCTTCATTTGTTGAGCTTCTCCTTTACTAAAATGAAAATCTTGATTTTGTTGCTTCCCTGGCTTTAGTCCTTTACTGGAAGTATTCTTCTGCAGTTCTGATGCAGAATTGATGTTTTTCAAGCCTGTTATGCTGTGTCTGGGGGCAAATGCTTCCCTGACAGCATTGCAGTCTGGCTTTCCAGAGCTGACTTGTTAACATGAGCTTTCTCCTTTCCCCTAGCTTGCACACTTCATCATTTTGTGCTTTAATTTTTAATACAATTTGCAATTCTTAACATCTGATTTCAAAAGATAAATACAAAGTAATTTGTACTGGAAGAGTAATAGAAGCATTTTCTGTTTTCCCTGCTGGTAACATCTGTGTGCTCTTTGCAGGAGTTTGAGAAAAGGAAGTTGCTGTAAGAGAAGACACTTTGGGATACTTTCTCCAAAACACCCGTGCAGCACCTGGCCTCTGCTTTCCTTTTGTCTGCTAATCTTCAGTTGCCCCAATGACTTGACGTTGGTCAATGAATTTGACTCGGAAGCCATAAACCTCTTGGCTAAACCTGTTTTGGTGTCTCCTTGTTTCAGACGTTGTCACCCCGTTGTAAATCACAGCAAATTAATAAATCTACTACTTAATCTGACCCATCTTTTGAATTCCTGAAGCAGAGCTGTTCCTTCGGTCATCGTAAACAAAATCTTTTGTAACTTAAGCACTGCCCCTTTTTAAGGTAAAGTTGCTTGTAGAGCTGCTCTTAAGGATCAAGGCACTGACTTTATGCACATACCACACTTGGCTTTATTTTTAAGAAGTCCAGTCCTGCTCGTTCATTGCTGGCCAGTACCTGTGAGCAATAGGCCAAAGTTTCCGTCCATTAAACCAAAGCTGCTGGATCTGAAGGGATTGGTGTTGATCCATGTAGCTGGATATGCCTGAGGTCCAGACTTTCTCTTCAAGGCTGATTAGCCATGCACAGTGCAGTCCTCTACTGGCAAGGAATTGTGTTTGTTGTGTATAGAGATGGAATTGTTATTGATAGAAATTAATATAATTTCACATGCAAAATATATATTCAAAGTTGTCTGTAACTATGAAGATGATTTGGTCTTTAGCTTACGTTACCTTAATTTCCTCTTTATCTTAACTAGCATTG
This sequence comes from Petroica traversi, assembly GCA_025920805.1. NCBI lineage: Eukaryota > Metazoa > Chordata > Aves > Passeriformes > Petroicidae > Petroica > Petroica traversi. The sequence goes on from JAHLSL010000015.1 coordinate 29,077,803, forward strand.
CACTGCTTGTGTTCTGAAATCCAAGTAACAATGGGACATAGTGGAGGAGAATTATTATTCTCTAAAAAAGAACACAATAAGGTAACTTTCTTGTTAACCACTCCCAGCACTGTAATGGAAACCCCTTTTTTTTACTGTGGATATAGCCCAAGTATTGTGCCTATAAATGTTGCAAGTTTTATCAGGATGGACTAAACCCCAGAATGCTTTATACAGAGGACTGAAAGTTCATGTAACCTGGCACTTGTTTAAAGCTAACCTTGTGTTCCATAAAGGTGCTGTTACGAAAACTCGTGTCGTTACTTATTTAAAACTGTTCTTAGTTTTCCTGCTCAAATAAATCCCTGTGGAATTTCTCTTCCTGAAGCCAGCAGGTGTGTCAGTACTGACATTTGTAGCTCCTAGAGCCAAGCCCTGATGAAATGCATAAGGCACAGGTTATATCTCTGCACACTGAAGGTGTATTAATGCACTTGATGGATGGTCTGGCACCAGCCAGGTGATCCAGGCCTTGGGACAGAGAAACCAGGTGCTGCACTGTTCACCTTGGCATGATTGACTGCAATGGGCCTGACACCCTGTCACTGGACTGGAAAGCAGCACTGAGCAGTAAACCATTTGACAGAGCCTATGACAACAGATAAGGGGTTTTGTTTACTGGATCTGCTCAGTTTTCTGGTGGTGCCTGTTTTAATCTGGAGCAAAAAGACTGACGAGTGCCCTTTAGAGAAATAGCAGTGCTAAATTGCCTCAATCTGTGCAAGAGTGCAATTCCTCAGCAATGAGTGTCAGGGAATTGCAGCCAGTCTTCTTAGGAGCCTGATAATCAGAGTAACTCATGGTAGTGCTGGGCTGGTGCCCTTTGGGATGGGCAATGCTCTGTGATGAACTGCCTGAATTTCATCCTATAACAGGTGCTCCTCCAGGAGAACTGAAGTGGAGGGAGTTTCCTGCTAGGAACTGCTCCTTGGAAGCTGTTAGAGGCACCAGCTATTTTAGAAGACAGCTGTAAACTCCAATGACTGCTGCACCCTTAGAAAGTGTTTCCTTCTATCTTGAAACCTGAGGATGGGTTTAACAGCACACCCCTGGTTCTAAGGTCTGCAGCAGTGTCCAGTGCTGCTCCTCAGCAGCTGCCTGGATCTGCTCCAGCCTGGGCAGCAGTTTGTGCTACCCTGGCACTGATGGCACTGATGGCACCTCAGGCTGGGGAAGGACCCTGACCTTGTCTGATAAAAAGGTTTGGTCTGCACAGGTTTTTCTTGCTGCCTAGAAATGTGCACTTGACAAATATCAGCTAATTAATGACAGCTTCTCTTTGGGAAAACATTCACATCTGTTTGGTACCATATGTTCTTGTGGATAAATATTTTGGGCAGTCTGATCTGGAAAAGTGTTTATTTACTTTTTTTAGAAGGCAAAACTTGAGCATTAAAGCTGCTCCTACTTTATAACCTAGTAGTTAACCTTTATAACTCTAACCTGGTATAACCTATATCCCAGGGAGTGTTTATGTGCAGGAGAATCACTGCCAGTGCTGGTGTTCCCATAACGTTATATGAAATAGTCTTTTTTGTATTTCTTGATCTACACTTGACAATGGTGTCAATCCATAAATCACTTTCACTCTTAAGAGATGAACTCTGGAAGTTCATTTTTGTCAGGGAAATTTATTGGCTCACTGATTTTCTTCAACAAAGAGAGCAGGATGTAGACCCCCTTGGATTTTTTCTCTTACTGGACAATACTTGGTTTTGGATGATCCCTAATACTTCCTATTGATTGGATTCTCTGGTAGTAGCCAGGTGTCAATGCAAATTGGGCCAGAAAATGCCAGAAAGAGACACATTTTTGAGGGGTTTCAAGATGAACTTCTGACTTCTGTGCTGATAGGTCAAAGCAATGCCCAGCTTATGATGCCTAAAGCACAAAATCTTAATTTTTTTTTTTGAAACTAGAATAAAATCTTGTGGTCCAACATAATAATTTGCTCAATTTACCTTCACCTTCCCTTTCCCTGTGCCTGTTGCTGGTCAGGATCAGAGGCCAGCTTTCCCTGGAAGGGCTGTCTGATGCCATGGGCAGGAGCCTGCAGGTGATTTTGGAAGGTGGCAGTAGGAGCTGTGCTGTTATGGATACCTGGCAGCAGCAGGTTCTGGGTGTTTTACACCATGGGCTGTTCCTCCTGTAGCATCTGTACAGAGCTGGGAGTGCTGAGACAGCCTCTAGCCTTGGGATGACTGGAAAGAGCTGGTGAAGAGGGAAGAGTCCAGGTTTCATGTTTTCCACAGAAAGTTTAACACCAAAACCACAAGAAAAAGTCTCTTGGACATCAACTTGCAGCACTTCAGTAGCAATTAAATGAGGTTGGTTCTACTGGCCATATTGTTAAATAATTGCATTTCCTGAGTTGTTTAATAAGGGGTTAAAGTGTATTTCTCTGTCAGAGGTTATATCCCAGCACAGAGTGGTGCAGTTGGTCCGTAATTAAGGCTACGGGTGAGAGTATATTTGGGAATTGCTGTTTGATTTGCATCCAACCATTGCTCTGTGCAGCCCAAGGCTCTGAGGACCCTTCACAGAGGGCTGATTGAGTGGTGGGGCTAAAGTATTTCACAGTGTAGGGTAAAATGCAAAATCCTGTAATTATCTGCCTCTTTCTCCTTTCCTGCCTGGGCTGTATGATGAAACACAGAGCCCTGTGACTGAGTGTGTGATGGAGGTGATTCTGTGATAAAGGAATTAAAACCTGTTAGGTACCATTGTTAGGGAGAGGTTACTTCAGGATGTCCCCTTTGCTTGTACCTCTGTGAGTTTGGTTTAGTGAGGAATTGACCTGAAATCAGTGTCAGCAATTTTGGAAAACTTCCTGACTCAGAAATGCTGAAACACTTTCAATTTTCTAAAGGAATTAGCCAGCCCATCCCATATGAACTTGAGGTGCAAACAGGATCTTTTCCTAGAAGTGAAAATATGAGAGTTCTGCTCAAGTTGAAAATCTCAGGGAACATGCTCAGAGTTGCACCAGGGCTGTGTTTTGTTTGTTTGTTTCTTTGTATGTTTCTTTGTATGTTTTTTGTGTGTGATGTTGTTTGGGTTTTTATTTTTTTTTTTTTTTTGTTGTTGTTGTTGTTGTGAGGGCTTTTTATTTTGGTTTGAGGTTTTATTTTGTGGGAGTTTTTCTTGGTGGTTCCAGGTCCCCCCTGATATTTGTTGGACCTGCTGACCATCCATATCTCACTCACAGGACTCAGACTCTGGCAATTCTCTGCCATTCAGAGCATCCAAAACCTTCATTAAATCTGACTTTATTTCTGCAGCAGTTACATGCTCTCTAAAGAAAAGACAAGAGATGTCTCTCTGTTTACATGAACCACATGAATTATAGGGCTGGGAGTAACCCTGTGTTTCTGTGCTATAATGAGTAACCACACAGAGCAGTGTTTGTGCTGGGAGTAGGAGCAGTGTCCTGTAACGATGTCTGTGCTGTGCAGATACATAACTGAGGGTCTCTTAAAAGCTGTTTTGTTGCTGTAAAAGACAGCACAGCCAATTTATAGTTTCCAGCATCTGTAACGTTCTGAGATAGCTGCTTTAAAAAAGCCCCACCAGCCTCTAAGCCTGTTCCTTTCCATTTGCAGTTTTGCTCTCTAGGTGGCAGGTTTTGACTCAAAAACGTGGCCTTGGTTCCTGCTCTGAACTCGGGCTCAAAGTTTGCTGAAGAAATAGGAGATGAAAACAAACCACTGCTACTTTATTTTTTCTGGGTGTTAGATTGATTTATGATCATATCCTTTTATATGAATTATAAAGGTGAGAGAGGTGTTAAAGAACCTGCCTGGTTTCCTCATGGTGTTCTCACTATGCTCGTGATGTTTAAATTTCTTGTTTTTCTTACTGTTGTGTGTTTGAACTGTGTGGGTTTGGCAGTCAAATGGGACCTGGCTTAGAGAAATACCTGTCTTCATTTGCAAACAGGCAAGAAATGGCTTAGACTGTTTCTTCAAGGGTTTAACAACTCTGATTTAACTTTTTTTTTTTTTGTCCAGTTTTTTGCTCCTAGGAAGAAAAGCATCCTCGATGCTGCTGTGCCCACCAGGCTCTGTCACCTCCAGGGCAATGGGTCAGCTCTGCCATCAGGGCTAGGCCAGTCCTGCTCCTCTCAGGACCAGCTGGGCACAAGACCAGTCTGGTTCAGAGGCACCAACCCAGTCGTGGGAGGTGTCCCTGCCCATGGCAGGGGGGGTGGAACTGGGTGATCTTCTGAGGTCCCTCCCAACCCAAACCATTCTGTGATGCCACAATTCGGGTCTGAAGTGCCAGCCCGTGCATGGCAGAGGCTGCCAGGGCTCTTGAGGGCCAGGAGCTGTGTCTGGGAGCAGCTGCAGTGTGTGAAAGTGTCTTTGAAGGATTTGTGCCCTGAGGGACAGTGCCCTGCTCAAGGTCACCCTCTCCTTCCTTGTTCTGCTTTCACACTGCACGTCTGGTTATTGACTGGAGCCCTTGCTGCAAGGAGGAGAAGCAATAGGCAGGAGATTTAGCCTCCAATCATCTCAGTCATTTAACTGAGTGTGTTTTATTTATCTTTCTGTAGGCAACTGTTACGTTTGTTCAAGACAGGCACTAAATTTTTTTTCTTCCCCAGAGTATGGATAACTTGGATGTAAATCCAGCCAAAGCTCACAGATGCCAGCCTAGACTGCAGCTCAGCCCTGTCCTGAAACACGAAATCTGGGAAAAGAGCCACATCCATATCCCAAAGTTTAGACATGTGGTGGAATCCGATGCTTGGGGAACACCAAGAGACAAGGCAAGGACAGCAGAACCTCTGAAATGGTCACGTTCCAGGCGTGTTTGATCCCTGAGCTCTCCTGGTCACACCCACACCTGCATGGAGACAGCTACCGCTGCAGGGCAGCTTGGCTGGCTCTGCCTGGAACTGCAATCTCCCTCCCCTTGGCCAAAGTCATGATTTACCCAAAGTCATGCTGGAAGTCAGGTTGCCACTCCCACGCTTCAAAAAGTCACCTGAGCTTTCCTCCCAATTATAAATGAGTGCCATTTTATTCAGTATGAGCTGTGTCATCTTCATTTCTGATGCATTGAAACGCAGCAGCAGATCTGTATTTTTCAATTTGTCCTATTTATGGTACAGCCCATTTCTGTGGCAAAACCACAGTTAATAATTTATTTAATGTGTCTTTTACAAAACACTTGAGGACGCCGAGATCTGATTTTGTACAGGGAATGAAATCATATAGCATTAATCCACTCTTTCATGCGATGATGGAATACAATATAATTAGAAGCCATTCTTTCAGCCTGGAAATTGTAATTGGATTGTGAATTTTATAGTGTCAGCCTTCAAAGAATAAACAAGAATTAGTCAACTAAAGAAAATACGCTCAGCTTGTTTCCAGCAGTGGCTGTCTTCTGTGGTTAACTTTAGGGGTTATTGTTGTTTGTTCATAGTTTGATTTTCTGCTGGCAAATAAGGCATCCTTAGAGATTTCAAACATGGATTTTTTTCCCTAGTAGTGCTAGTCACTCAGCCTGAAGTACCTGCAGTCTTTGTTGCTTTCCACCTTGAAGTTTGCTTGGAGCACCTCTGGATCAGATTTTGAGATTTGGTGGGGAAGTCAGCGTACCCTAAATGGGGGTGATATAACAATGGAGAAAATGAAAGAAAAAACCCTCAAACCCCATAAAAAAGGCGGTGTTGGAGAGTGCCAGGGGCAGGAGAGAGCAGGCAGCAGGGGAATGGTGAAGGGGTGGGGTATTGTCTGTATTTACTGCTCAACCATTTAACCTGCATTGAAGCACAGAAAAGAAATTGCTTGTCAAGGTATTTATTAGCTCTGCTTATGATAAATGGTAGAAATTATCTTGTGTGAAGCACTTAATGAGGACTGGGTAGAAAACAGGCTTCTCCTCCAGTGGGAATCACAGATTCATTAAAATTGGAAAAGGCCTCCAAGACCATCAATTCCAGCTGTTAACCCAGCACTGCCAGGACCCCACTAAACCACATCCCTAAGCAGCACATCTCCATGGCTTTGGACATTTCCAGGGATGCAGATTCCACCCCTGCCCCGGGCAGCCCATCCTAATACCTGACCACTCTTTCTGTGAAGAAATTTTTTCCTAATTTCCAATCTATTTGGAGCTTCTCTCTAGCCCTGCAAGCCCAAGAGTGAGGGTGGTGGCTGGACCTGCAAAGCCATGGAGGTACCTCAGGGCATCTCCTGCACAATGTTCTGTGTCCCAGCAGCTTGTGGACATGGGGTCTCTTCCTTGAGGAACTCCACTCTCCTCTCCTTATCCTTGTCTCTGGTTTCCCAGATGGAAAGCTGTTCCCAGCTCTCTCCAGACAGCTGAACACCCCATTGTCAGCTTACACAGTGAGGGCATGCTTGAATTTTTTGTCAGGCAGTGAAAAGTGAGGTTTTGGTAAACACTGCATATTCTTATGGAGACGTTGTTACCTTTGCTTTATGGTTAAATAAACCCAGTAACAACAGAGTCTCTCGAAAACGCTCCTATCCATAAATTTGAGATCCTCCTTTCTCCCCCCAGCCCAGGAGGCTCTGCAGTGTCCTCACTACATCACTGTCCCACAGGCAGGGCTGGGGACCCTCCTGTGACAGCTTTATGGCTGATGCCTGAAGAACGAGCTGTTACTCCTTGCAAATTATTTTCTAGATTGCCACCAAAGTATACATCATTGTGTCATGGGATGGCAACTATATTAAATCTGGTTAGATAGTTAGGGTAGGTTGCTGTCATGAATCAGCCCCTGCCTGCCTGCCTTGTTGTGGTGGAAATACAATCAATAGTTGTTGCAGCAGTTTACGGAGTTAGAAACATTTGTTTTTGCAAAACAAGTTTTTAATATTTCTCCAATTCATTAACATCCTGTCTATTTACTGCTTCGAAAAAACCCCCAAACACATCATCCTCTCAGAGTCTGCATTGTCACTTCAATAATGCATCCGTAGGAACATTTGGAAGTCGTTAAAAAGGGGAATTATTTCATCATGATAAAAAAAGAAGGATGAGAACAGCTCAGCTGAAAAGATTGCGTTGTCAGTTCTGATTTAATGTGTGAATAATGCTTGCAGAATGGGGAGAACATCTTCTGCTGGATAGATTGTTTTTATGTTGTAAGAGTCTGAGTGCTGGGATTTACAGCTTCAAACTCTGTTTCTTTTTTTTCTTTTTTTTTCAGAGGATAGTTGTAATGAGCTGGAGTTTGTTTCATTCCCCTTGACTCTAAGGATCTCCTGGATGCCAGTCATAAAGAAACCTGAAGATGGTTTGGATTAGAGGAACTCAGCTGAAAGTTTGGACCAAAAGCCCTGCTGCCAACTCTCTCTGCTGTGCCTTGTATCTTAATTCTGCTCTGTAAGTGCCCAGCTGCAGGGGCTGGAATCCAGAAGTGTCCCTGTGATGCTGCCAGCCCATTGCAGTGGCTCTGTCTCTGTTTGGAGGGACACTTTGGGAGCTTGTACCCCCAGGCTGTGGGGAAAACCCTGAAAACCTGACCTGCCTGCAACCTGAGAGCTCAGGAACTGAAATGGGGGGAGCTCTGCATCCTCTGGAGACAGTGCAGCCAGAAAGGCCTTTAAAAATCTCCCTTTGCAAAGGCATAAGCAAGGACACAATTCCTGAGAGGGTTTAAGAGCTTTGAGGGGTTTTGAGGTCCCTCCTGCCTTGCAGCAGCTGCCCCATTTTCAAAGCTGTCAAGCAACGTGGCCAAAGATTCCAGGGAGGATCTGAACAAGGAAGAAATGGGAAAGTTTTGTTCCTGACCAGAGCTCTGCAGTTGATGTGAGTGAGCTGCCTCAGGTCTGGGGGTTTCCAGGTGGCAAGAGATGGTTTCCAGGTGGTTCATGGAACAAGAGAGCGCTTTGGGTTGGAAGGGACCTTAAATATCAGCTGGACCTTCAAGCCTTATCCAAAGGCTGGATGAGAATTGAAGTCACTTGGTCTAGAGGAAGGTGTCCTTGCCCATGGCACCAGGGTTGGAATGAGGTGATCTTTAAGGTCTCTTCCAACCCAAACCATTCCATGGTTCTGTGATAAAACACCGTGTTCCATGTGGCTGGAGAAATCCCCATCATTGAATATCCTAAGAGTTCTGGTTTGTGGAGATTTTTCAAGGACTGCACAGCCTGGACCCTTTCCAGGGAGGCTGTTTGATGTCACTAAATGAACCAGGTGGTTAAAGAGAGGGTGAGAGTAGCAGCTTGCTGGCATTCCATCGAGGAATGTTCCTATCCTGTTCACTTGTTTGTTTTATGTCTTTTCCTGACTGGAGAAGTGAATTCCAGCTTAAGACCCTCAGGTGTCTCAGTTCTGAAGGTGTTTGCAATGATTCTGCATTTTGGGCAAAGTGGCTGTGGCAAAGAAGTGTTTGGTGCAGAACATTGGCTAAAATGCTTTTACCTGTGTGTTCAGGAGGTCTCACTCAATGGCCATGATGGTTCTTTCTGGCTTTCAACAGCTGTTAAGTAATTTTTATCCTGCAGACCTGGTTATGTCACCCCAGGGCTCACTCCTAATGCTTGGTTTGGTGTGTGCCTGCAAAACATCCAAAATAGTGATTTGTACATGGATTAATGTTCTGCAAGGGCTTTACCAAAGCTTTACCTCAGGGAAACCCAAGCTAAATGCACAACCCAGGTGGCAGGAGGTGAGTGCCCAGGGGATCACAGGATAATGCAAGTGGGGAAGGGATCTCAGGGGGCCTCTGCCTCAGTCTCCAGCTCAGAGCAGGGTCAGCAGCAGGGTCACTGCAGCAAACCCAGGTGGGCAGCAGAATCTTTCTTCAGAAATTTGTTATTTGAACATAAAGCTGCTCTCTGTCTCCCCATTGTAAGCCCACACTTCAGTTTCCTGTTTGCAGCCTGATTCTGCAGCACCCCCAGCAGAGTTTGGGTACTTTAAACTCTTTGTCTAGATGGACACTTAAATTATTTACTTTGGTAGGGCTTGGTTTCGACACTCATTGCCTGGTCTAGAGGTGGTGACTCATCTTCAAGCTGTGTCAAAAGGAAAGGAAATTAAATCCTACTGTTCCTGCCCATTGTGGTTAGTATGAAAGTTGTGCTTCTGCTTCACAATCAGTTTTGCTTCCTAGAGTCTCTGAAAGTGGAAAAATATGTCCAGTGAATTTCTTGGCTTCTTTTTCATTTATCTACACACCTCAGGAAGATGTGAGATATTAAAAGGCTTCAGACCAGTTTGGCATTAAGATTTAAGAAGGGACAAGAAGACAAAGCAGTTTGATGTGGAAGGTAGCCTGAACTACAGCTTCATGGCACTGAAGGGTCCTTCCCTCCTAGAATATCCTGAGCTGGAAGGGACCCACAGGGATCATCAAGTCCATGAGTAGCAATCCCATGCTCCATTTCCTGGGATCCCTCACCACCTTTGCTGGTGCAACTATTTCAGCATTTTCTGTAAACAACCTGCACTTTTTAAGCCATAATTATAATTCTGAGAGGAAAACTAAGGGAAGGGGGGAGACAAAGAAGCAGAAGATCTGTTCATTCTCTTTCCTTTTAGTTATATCTTTCTTTTATCCCTCCTTTTCTCCCCCTCCCTCCACGTGTTTCTGGCAGTCCCTGCAGGAGATTTGTCATTTGAATGGGAGCAAGTGCCACTTGGAGGTAATTGTGAAGGATTACAGCCCTGATCATGGCAAAAGAGCTGAGGTGTTGAACTCAAAACTGCTTCATTTGCAGAGCCAGGTGCTGATCCATGGGGCTCCCTGCTCAAGTTAGAAACATTCCTGCTTCCCACGTGGAGTGATGGGCTTTGCAGCATCAGCCACCATGCAGAGGAAAAGCCTCTGCTGGTACTTTTGGCAGCTCTGTGAAAAACCTCATCAATAAGGAGAGCTCAGGGAAGGAAAATTTAAAAAAATCAGCCCCACAAAAAAATCCTCTGCTGAAAGAAATGAATACAAATGATGCTGTAAGAGGTGAGTCCATCACTCAGGCTTTCTTAGCCACACCAAAGCAAGGAGCCTCCTAATGAAACACATTTTAAAGTGATGAAAGCAAACACCTCAGAACAAACACAGAAGCATCTGGAAAAATTTCAGCAGGAGATTTTCTTGAGAAAGGCACAGCGAATTAAAAGAACTGATACATTTATCAGAAGTAAAGCCATCACATGGGAAGGGGTCATCAGGAGGGCTCCTAGAGTTGCCTGGGCTGGGGACAGCTGGAGGGGAAGGAGGCAGCTGCAAAGTTTGAACAGGTGAAACCAAGAATATTTTTTAACAGGCTTGGAGCCAGTGATTCAAACACCTTGTTATTTTAGGGAAACTGAACCACCTCCAGCTGCATCCTGCCTGAGAGGCAGGTGAGCCTTTGGCATCTGAGTTAAGAAGCTTTGGCCTATCCTGGGAAGAAATCTTTCCTTCTGTGAGCAGCAGGGTGAGAGTGCCAGCTGTGCAGTTACCAACCCTTGGAGCTGTTAGGGCTGGCTCTGATTTGGCAGCCCCTGTAGAACAGATATTTCCCCAAATTCTCCTGCAGAGACACTGATGTAGCCCAGCTCTGATTCAGCTCACACAAAATTGAGACCGCTTTGTATTTTCTAACAAAAACATCAGGCTCTCCTTGGAGAGCAGTGGCAATTGTTTTGTGGATTTGCCTTCCCCTGCCATCCAGGCTGCTCTAAGCCAGCACCTTCTAGAAATTAATGCCCTGACTTGGAAAGTTTATTCATGGGTCAAAGTCTACAAGGCTGATTCAATTTGGGAGTCCTTACACAGCTCCATCTGACATTTTCCACTTGTATATTTTGCCCCTTCTGTTTCCCTTAAGATTTCCTTGTATTTCCATTCCCTTCGCCCCATTTTATTTTTCTCTCAAGACTCTGCCATGTGCATTCTTCCTGCTGACATGGTAAGTTTTTCCTTCTCCCCTGAATAACGAATCATTTATTACAGTGGGGGTCCCAGCTCTTCCCCAACTGTGTGCATGTGCCCTTTGAATTGAGCTTTGAATGAGCTTCATGAATAATAATACAAAAATAAGCCCCTGATGTGATTTGACTTTGGCTCTTGGAAACCCATAAATCATCTTCAGCACAATTGGTTAAAGAACTCCACCTGTGGAGATGAGCACGTTTGCCGAGCCAGAAATAGGCTCCGTGCAACCTGTGTGCAAGGCTCTTCAGCCAAGAAAAGTGGGGAATGTAGGTCATTTTGGGGACATGTGGAGGCTCTGAGAGCTCTCAGACATCCATATCCACCCTGGGGAGGTGTCAGAGCCCAGATGGCAGGTGCCCAGTAGGGCAGGGCAGAGCCAGAGGAGGGGGGGGATGATGGAGAGGGAACAGAGGGGGCTCAGGCTGCAGGCACCTCCCTGCCCAGTGTGGCTCAGGGTCAGGGCAGGCTCACACAAACATCTGGAGCTGCCATGAGAAGGGGTGGAGGCTGGGATTCAGGGTGTGTTCCCACTCAGGAGGGGCTGGGGGTGGTTGGCTGGGCAGGTGACCCAGCTGCCCCTTTCGGCTGAGTCATGGGGTGCTGAGGGGAGGAGAGACCCAGCAGCCCTGGCTTTGCCTCCTCTCCTGACCTTGCTCTCACCTCGTGGGCAGAGGGGTGGGAAGGCTCAGCCCATGGGAATGGGGTGATGTAGTGGATAAATTTGCCCCACAGGATCTGTGCAGAGCAGTTATGGGCCTTTAAGTGTAGCTCATTTGTGTGCAACACTTCGATTTCACTGGGCGTGTTCTCATAGACACTTTGGGGTTAATTTTTCCTCTTCTTCTCCTGCCCTGCTGTTCATCAGCAGCTGCCAGAAAATGAACCAGTCTTTTATTTTTATTTTTTAGTTTTTTAAAATTTACTTTTCTGTTTCTCTCAACTTTTAAGCTTTGTTTTTTGTTTATTTTTTGTAAGGTTATTTCTGAGTGAGAGGGGAAATGCTTCTTTTCATGAGTTGTACTTCATGGGAAGAATCAGTTCACAGACCCCTTCTCTTTGGTTGCCATGTCAAGTGTGTAACTTCTATAATTCCAGTAGTATCCTCCAGGCTGGAAGCTCAAGCAGGAAGAGCATCTGAATGGGCAGTTTTAGCCCTGTCTGCCTCACCTCTGCCAGTCTTTCAGCTACACCTGCACCTGATTTTGAAGGAGCTCTGATTTCCTGCTGAGCAGATTTGAGTCTGATCCCTCAATAGTTACTCCACCACTCAGTGAGATCTCCCAAACAGCCTCCCTAGCAGCCCCTCTCTGAAATGTTACATTGGCCTTGCGGGGACTGAGGTAAGAGAAGAAAGAGTTCTCCCTGACTGTTAATGGTAATTTTTTCTTCTCTCTCTTATTTTTTTTTCCCCTGGTGTTTAGTGGCTGTTTGCTCTGCTAGTGAAGAACAGTGTAAATAGCAGAGCAATGTCTCCCCTGTAAGAAAGCTGTGGGTGAGCCCCCCCTTGCCCTGGAGCTGGTTGCTGCTGCTTTGGCAGCATCTTTGGCAGCTGAATGTACAGCTGGTCTGGCACTACTGGAGTCTGTTACTGCAAAAATTGATCTTTTTGTCCTAAAGTGCTTATTCTTAGGAACTTTACTGGCTGTGCGTGTGTGGAACAGGACAGTAAAACTTGCTGGGCAAACGAGGCTTTAACCATCATCTCTGCAGATTCAAGGATTACTTACAGTCCTTTCCTTCATGGCCTGGTGAACACAGCAGAGTTTGATAGAGACCAGATAAATTATGATGAATTCAGCTGTACAATAATGGGCTGGTTGCACCTCTGCCAATGCCATAGATCAAATTTGCTTCAGCATTTCCATGTTTTGACTAAACCGAGGTCCTGAAATATTGTGTCTGCTAATCGTGACTTAAATGCTTGAACTCAGTGGAAACTTGGTTGCTGACTTTGATTAATTGTCATATTTTTGTGCCGTTGATGTTCTGGGCCATAAAGTTTGTTTCAACAAAATGCCAGCGGAAGCGAAAGTTAAATGCATTAAAAGAAAGGAATGGTAAAAGGGTCTGGGTAGAACACCAAGCCTGGGACTGGCTTTTTTTTTTTTCCCCTTACTTTGCTGCTGAGTAACTATAATAAATTTCCTAGGCTGGCTTTTTTTTTTTTTTAAATTTTTTTTTTTTTTTTTGCTTCATCTCTACCCAGCTCAGGACAGGGACTGTCTCTTCAAATCCATCTGTGTGGTGCCTGGAGAAATGGGGCTGTAAATCTCATTCCTGTTCCTGCAGTGTGTCTGTGTGTTCCTGGAGTAGAGCCATGGCAATTCAGGCTCCCCACAGGTGTGTCTGAGATGTGCTCCTGTCTCAGAGCACACAGAGACTGAGCTGGGAGGAAAAACAGATGAGGAAGGTCATGGGTGACCTGGGAGCCAGGCAAGGTGGTGATGGGACTGGTCACTCTCTGGAGCACTGCTGGAGAAAGAGAGATGGGCACAGTGGGACCTGGCCTGGGCAGGGAAACCTCTCCAAAGTGCTGAAGTGGTGACCAGTGCTTTTCTTGTGTCTGAGATCACTTGGCTGTTTCATGGTGAGCTCAGTGCAGCCTTTGGGGGGCCCAGACTCTGTGACTGCTCTCTGATATCCAATTTGGGTTGCCTAGCCTGACCTGCTGGCAGCCAGACAATAATCAGAGCCCATTCCTGCTGCTTCTTCATGTGTTATACTCAAAAATCACTTCCTGAGGACCCTGTGTCTCATTCTTTCAGGCCTTTTTCTTTTCTTGGCAGTGGGACCACCTACTCCAAGAACTTTCTCCCCTGTGGTGCTGCAGTTTCTTGCTCTGTCATGGCATGGATCAGGTTAAACACAACCCAAATTCCATGGTGTCTTTATGCGGAAAGAGGGCTTAATTGCCTTTTTTAATTAGGAGGAGAACATTGGATGAACTCATTGATTTTACTGAATTTTGGGACTGCCTGTGGACTCCAGACCTCTTGAAAGACTTCTCTCAGCATAATGTTTTAAAAGAGATTATTTCTAGTTGATATCACTTGTTTTGTTTATCTAGTGATAAAAAGCCCAGGGACCAATATGGGAGATGTTGTGACCCTGGTTAATGTTCTGTGCTGTGTTATTTGCTTGTGCTGATCATGACTTTGTCCAGCTGGGAGAGAGGTGGGTCTGGCTGTGACATGATTGATGAGATATTGATCAAGGAAAACTGCCTGGAGGGTTCAGAGACTTTAAAGAGAGACCAAATGCTGCCTGAGAGGTCCCAAATGCTCAAATTAGACAGAAGGTCTATGGAGTTCCATAGGTCCTATGTGGTTTATGCTCTCTCGTGCTCCAGTGCATCCCCAAGGATGGCCCAAGGAACCTCTTTGGGTTGGTGAATTGTGCCTTTGTGTCTCTTCATCTTTTGTACCCCATTTGGAAGGCTCTGCATTTCGCTTCACCTTTAACAGCTTGGTGAGTGGCTAGACCCACCAAAATCTGTGTTCAGTGCTCACAAAATCAGCTGCTTTTTCATCAGAGCCAAGTCCTCTCTCCCCTGGCAGAGCAGCTTTGAGAGGCTTTCAAGGCACTTGAGACAAGCTCTCTCGCTGTGCCCTTTTGAGGAAGGACTGAAATTCCTAATTTGAGTGTAATCTCATCCCTTTGGTGCTGAGCAGAAAGCCATTAAATGTATCAGACATATTTTAGCTGTAGGAAGTCCTTAGCATGAGATCTTGGACAGTTTGACCGCTTAAGCAATTCAAAATACCTCTCTATTTCTATTGTTATTGTATCTTTCCCCAGTTGTTTTCACAGAAGATTTTTAGGGGTAAATTGGCAATTAATTACAGTAACAATGATGATGATTATTAGCTATAGTAAGAAACAGTGATAGAACAGAGCTTACCACCCACATAAAACACCACCAAACCTAGATAAATGAAATCACTACAGGAAATATATGAGTATTAAATTCATACAGTAATTTCCTTCAGTGTTGTTATCACATCTTCTGGTGCAGTCCAAGAAAATAGATGTTCACGTGGCAGCTACAAATATTCACCTGTGCAAGATTTCTTGTCTCCTGCTATTGGCTTTTCCATTCCCAGGAATTTTGTTTTATTCCCCTCCAAGCCTAGTGTGAGAAGGCATCAGGTGCACAATAGCAAAGTTAGACATAGTGCTAGCTGAAATTAAATTCCCTCCCCTTGGATCCTGATGAACATTTCTTATCTCCAGAGCCACTCCTGCAGAGAAATGTTTTCATAATCTATTTGGCCATTATGAGGAATAAAAAGGGCTCGTGGGCCTGTTTCAGTCTGGAGTAAAGGATGTGGACAGTGCCCTGCACGAGGTGCCCCAGATCCTGCTCTGAGCTCCTGAGTTAATGCAAACAACATTATGTTCCCTAAAGGAGTTTTATAGTTAGAAAGAGTTATATGGTAATAAGAGTTATATAGATGCAATACACCTGGGGTGTATAAAAATGCTCAAATTGCAGCCCTTTCAAAGAAGTTATCATCCTTGGAAGTGGCTATAAACATGTGTGAGCAGGAGCTGAGGGCTGGAAGGAGAAAAAAAAAGTCAGCTGAAGTTTTCTATTCCTGCTTCCCCTGCTCCTTCCTGTGAAATTCAAAGTTATATCAAAGCCTATTGAAATAATTCAGAGCCCTGTGTGATGGAGCAGTACCATCTTATGGGGAACCATAATCTTGGTAAGAAGCCATAACCATACAAATAACGCTCCTCTCTCTCAAAAGAAATGACCATAACAAAAAAAAAAAAAAAAAGAAATCTATAAATGCAACTCTACACACAACAATATTTCATTTTTCTCTTTAAGAAGCATGTCAGGAACCCTGCTGGTGTTGTTTTAATTCATTTTATTATACAGCTATTTATTTTCTAACCCTCTGAGGAAAATAAAGTAAAAGCACATGTACCTGTACTTTTATGTTAAAAATGTTGGTTTCCATTCCCTTCTGCTTTCACTCTGCAGTCTGTTCTTTAAAAATCAAAGTAAATTCAAATATTTGCTTTCTTTGAAATTTTCTTGCTGAAGAAGGAGCTAAAGGTGACCGCCAAAAAAGATTCCATTGTAGAATGTAAATTCCTTCTGACAAAAACCTGCTCTCCAGCAGAAACAAAATGTAGCATAATCCAGTCACCCTCACTTCACATAGCACTGGAGCCATGTAATCTTTCATACAAACCTAATTTCAGCAAGCTGGAAAATCTTCTTTCCAAAAGGCACAGCAATGGTAGCTGAGAAAAGAGAGATTTTATTTTTTTTCCCAGTGTAACTTGAAGAAGGCATTTCAACTTAGGTTTGAGTAAACAAAAAAATCAACTTAGTTTTGAGTTAAAAAAATTAAAACAATTTATCATAATGATCTCCCTTTGAGGTGAGTTTTATATCACACCTAAAGCACATTCAAGGCCCATGATGATAATGAGCTCATGTGATGTCTGACTTTCTGCTTTTCCTCATTTTCTTATCCCAGTGGCACATATGCTAGATGGTTTCCAAATTCATAGGGACCTGTGGGAGGTATTTTTACCAAGGAACAAGAGGCAAGGCAGCTGTAAACATGAATTGCTTGCAAAACTGGTCACATGCATGTTAATGTTAATTATTATGAATGAATTTTGTATGAACAGTAATAAAAGGTTAAAAAATGAAGTGAGCACTGTTTTTTTGAGAAGCAAGTCAGTTCCACTTCTTCCATGAAATTAAAGACATGTTTGCCAAGCTGAGGGCTTTGAAACACACGGAATAATTTCAGGGGAGCTGTGCTTGCAAAGCAACAAAATAAGCAAAATTTGAGCTACCTATTTTTATTGCTGAAATCAAAGTCTCTTTCAACACACTCAGAAGCCTGGCAGGCTGGGTGGAAGATGAATGACAGCTGTGGGGGAACTGCTCCAGAGAGTTGATCTTAACAACCCTTTTACCTCTAAACCAGGTAGAGCAATATCCATGAATTAACCACTCGTGCTGCAACTCAGCTGTAAATCCAGGCTCCCACATTCCACTGATTTAGCATAACTGCAGTCACATTTATGGCACAAAAACCTTGAGTTACAACGTCATTTTTAACCTTGCTCACTGATTTCTAACTATGTCAGGTTGAAAGTGGTTGTCTTGTGAACAAACCAAGAGTTGCAGATGTCAAACAGTTTCTGTGATAAAAACTTATTCCCAGCTTAACCAATGAATACATCTCAAGGCTTTTTACCCTACTGCCTTATCAAGAGGAGGCCAAATACCATTGGCTGTAGGTGAGGCATTTGTACCTCTCTATTCATCCTGATCACCCGAGCTTGCTTCTCATGTAACTTCTGATAAAATTCCTCAAAGGAAAGCCCTTGCAGGCAGGAAACACACCAACATTTAGATGTATTTGAATATATCAGTGTTGGAATTGATCCATCTGATTTGGCTTTTGGAAGGGCATGGAGGGCACGGGGCAGGAGAAATGTGAGTGTAACCCTCTGGCTCTGGCTGGAGGAGTGCTGGTGCTGCAGGACACCTGAGAGCAGCGTGGGGCTGTGAAATGCTGCTCAATTGTACAGCTTTCAGCACATCAGTGAGAGGGCTTCTGTGGGATTTATCCGGGCCAAAACAGGTTGGATGTCTGTAAGATCAAGGTGGGATATTCCCAGGAATGGCCTTCGGTATTCCCAAAATTTAAAATTCCCAACTCTGCTTTCTGAGCCTAAGATCTTTCACCTGAACTTCACAAGGCTCTTGGTGGGAGATTGAGGGGGGATTATTTTTTATGGTTTTGGGGAGCAGGGACTTGCTCTCTTTTAGCTGCTTGTTTCCAGCACACTTTCTTCCTGAGAAAGAGCAGTAATGATGGCTCTGGGGGAGCAGTGTCACCTGTTAAAGCTGACACTTGGGGTTTTAGAATTGTACCCTGGGGCCTCCCTCTCTGGTCACTGAGTGCTTTGTGCATGATTCAGGAGCACTGGTGTAGATTTATCCAGAACACAAATAAAGCTGCCTGGATGGGGGCAAGGGACACTGGCCTTCCTTGAAATTATGTGTCTTTCCATCTCAGGGAATTAAATTGGTTTGCAGAAGTGCCTTTCAGCACTTTGGAAAAATCCATCCTGCCGGCTCTTACTGGAGAGGGTGACTGGGCTGGTGTTGAGTGGGGCTTGAAGATATAAACTGGTGGCAAGGTCTCCTTGCAGTGGCCGAGGCTCAGACACCCAGTGCTGGCCCTGCTCTGAAGGCCTGTGGTCCAAAGGGACAAGGAAAAAGAGGATTTGCTCTTGGTCATGCTCTGCTCTCTCTCAGCAGACTGGGAACTGGAACCTCCCCTGCTGGAATGTCTCAGCAGGAAAGTGATCTGTGCCTGAGCTGTCTGGGCTCAGCCTTGGGCCTTTCCTCCTCTCTGCATCTGCTGCCAGGACCCAGCAGTGTCCCTGCAGCTCCATTCCAGCCCCAGCAGCTCCAGCCAAGAGCCAGGAACGAGGTACCTGGGAAGGAGGAGGACATGTCTCTGGATAGGGAAAGCTTCCAAAGGGGAAGGTTGAAATTCTTTCCCCCTCTCTGCTCATGGAGCTGGGTGAGCCCTGAGGAGGACCCCCCTTGCAATAAATTCAACATGGCAAAGAGGCAAAATGTCCCAGCCTCCTGTTTCTCTAATGCAAAGCAAATGTAAAAAAAATATGGGCAGGGAGATGTGAAAGGAAAATTCCTGGTTTATGTTTGTTTGTATGCAAGTTTCTTTTTCCTCTTCTAAACTGCACCTGATATATTTTTATTGGACCAAGATGTAAAACCTGAATTCGATTGCAGTCATGATTTCTGACCCGCTAAGTGTTACTGAGAATTATCTCTTGAGGCAGAGTAACTATTTAATACTGCATTTCCCTTGTGTTCAGTCATGAAAGCTGCCTACAGGGTCTAACATTTCTAAATTGAGTGATTATCTATTGGTAATTGCACTCTCCAGACAGACCTGGGGAACAGACATATGGTTAGAAGAATGGCTCCATTTTTTTCTCCTTCCTTTTCTTTGGCTGCTTACTGCTAACGACAGCACTTCAGCTGTTTCCAGGCTCTGAAAAATACTGTAAAATCTGAAGGAGTCTGGAAAAAAATAAACACAAACAGCAGCTTCCCTTGGCAGAAATGTTGTTACCCCTGTCACTTCAAGGTGCTTTTATGCCAAACAGTCAAGCTGAGTAGAGGAGAAGTCCACATACTGAGGTCTAAAATCAAACTCAGGTTTTTTTGTCTTCACTGGCTCTGCTAGGATGGTGCTCTGTTATCTCGACACGCCTCATTTCCAGTTTAAATCTGTACAGGAAGAAATGTGTATGACTTGATCTTTGCACCTTAACTCTGTCTGCTGACTCTTGCCTCTGCATCTTGCAGGCAGGAATTAGAAACAGCTTTTACAGCCTGAGAAGTGCCATGGTGTTTATAATAACTCTGATTTCAGGAGGATAGAAATATGGATCACAGATTGTGAGCTAGGGCTGTGGAGCAGCTGCTTACCACAGCGAAGAGGGGTGGCAAAAGCTGTTGTATGAAAGGGTAAAGTTTTTAGTCTGAGGTCCTTACATGGAAAATTCCAGACAGCTCCTGTAGACTTGCCCAAGACTTCAGCTACAAGAGAATGTGCAAATTCCCTGCTAATTATCAATGCTCGAAGCACTTTTCAGTGGCTGTGGTGATTCTACTTTGAGGTCTAAATACTTTCATGGTCTAACTTAAATGCATAGAAAATCTGGAACTAATATGCATATGGACCTATGAAGTCAGTGTCTAAAGCCTTGTAACCATTGAAGCTGTGATAACCTCACAGCTACTGCTCCTGCAAGTATTTTGAGGCATCACCAGCCCTATTCCCTGTGGGCACAATGATGGCAAGTGCCTTGAAGTTTAAGTCACCTTCTGAAGTTGTCCCTGGAGTGATGCAGTGAGGGATGAAGGAAATCCAGGAGGTTAATTGCTGAGGATAAGGATGTTGCAGTCAGTACTGCAGCAAGGGGAAGTTTTTCTCCCAGATGCAGTTTGGCTGGAGGCACACAAAGCATCAGAACCTGAGGCAGTGTCTGTGAGCTGCTGGCTGTCCTTGGGGTCTTGGAAAGCTGCGTGCTGCCCTCAGTGGTGTGCATGTGGCTTCCTGCTCTACAGGGATCCTAACAGTGTGAAAATCCACTCTGTGGAACCCCTCAAACGCTCATTTCAGTGGCATTTCCCTGCCCCCAGATCTTGCAGATCACCTGCTTCTCCCTCCAGGACAAACGACCTTTCTTTATTTCTCCAAGATGACCTATGAGACAGGGAGCTGCTTCCACAGGACCAGTGAAGAGGTGGTTGGTTTGTGCTGTACTTCTGAATTTCAGCGTGACAGTGTTTGGCATGCAGATATAAATTAAAGGATGAGAAACAGGTGTTGGGATCAGGAAAAGGCTTTTAATTATGAAGAATATTCTTGCTGGCTGGTGGTTCTGTGGTTAAATGGGTCTGTCATCAGAGGTCTGTAAATAAACAACACCCAAACATTTAATATTAATTAGAAATGTTATGTAGGCATATGCCAATATTGAAGCATGTTCACAGATTGCACAGCTGGAAATAATGGTGTATTTTTGAGAAATACCAAGGGCCTGAGAACATTGTTCAAATGCTTCTTTTACTGTCAGCCTTGGTGCTGTGACCCTGCCCTGGGGAGCCTGTGCCAGTGCCCAACGACCCTCTGGGGGAAGAACCTTTCTCTAATTTCCAATCTAAACTTTTTCTGACACAACTTCAGGCCATTCCCTCTAATCCTGTCACCACAGAAAAGACAGGAGTGTCCTCACCCTCTGTGCAGAGATTTGTGGCCTTGAGATGCCTGGGTGTTTCCAGCCTTGTTCCTTCTAACTTTTTGGAGAGCTCTCATATCTCAGTCCTGAGACATGCTCTAGTGTGATGGGAGGGAAATCATCATCCAGGTTTGGAGATCCAAGAGGATTCAAAAACTCTAGTGGAAGAGTGAATTACTCCTCCAACTGAAATTCAGTCAATCATCAAAACCCCAAAAATATTCTGGGAGCAGAAGTTAGAATCATTAGTAAATGACTAATGGTTTACCTTTTAATCTCTCACAGGGTGTGCTGTTCCAAAGAGCTTTGCTGAAGTGCCTGAAGCCTGCACAGGTGGATGAGGAGCAGAATCAGCCAGCAGTGGGTCACTGCCCACTGTGGGGAGAAGCAGCAGCCCCTGAATTGCAGGGACTTACAGAAGGACTTGCGTAATCCCATCCTGGGACTGAGCTAAGGGGTTGCCAGCCTTCCAGGACTCTCACCAGGGTAAATGGCTGCAACAGTCTGAGCTTTTCCTTGAACAGGAGGTTGTTAGAAGGGCAACCATGGCTGTGGCAGGCTGGTTCCTTGGCCCTTTGCAGGGTGCTCTGCTGAGAGCTGGAATCTCATTTTTCCCTTTACAGATGGATTTCCAAGTGCCCGAACCTGCAGCTCAGCTGGCTGAGGGTGCAGAGCTGGCTCAGTTAAATCTGAATTTCTTCTCAGGCAGTGCAGCAGCAAGGCCCAATCCTTACAGCACCAAGAGTGAGCCTGAGCAGCCTGGTTTGTGTTGGGGCTTATCCCTGGATTAGGTGGGCTGAGGGCTTTTTTTGTGGTGTCATCTTAGTGTGTGTTTGAGTGCTGGGATTTGACTGCAAGGACCTAGTTCAGCCTCTCTGTCTCTGCCTCTAAAACAAGCCCTTTCCTGCTGTTTGAGACTCCTTCCAATTCCTCCCCACACCACATCATTCTCCTCCTTGGCAGCCTTGAACCAAGTAAGGGCTGAGAGGAAGCAAAAACCTATCTAGCAAAGGCAAATAAATGAACAACGCACATGAAAGCAGCTTGCCTTGAAACTTAAATTGCTTGCTGACTTTCTTCTGGTTTTGGCAAGATTATTTCCAGTGTCCCAGCCTCAGGGGCTTAGCTGCTTTTCAGCATCTGACTAGGACTTCAGTGTTGGGAACTTTATTGTCTTCAGCACCTGCAAAGGCAAAACTAATAAGTTACTGAAGTTTCAAGGTAGAGTTTGATGCTGTTTGGTTTGTTAATTGAGTATTTAGCCTGACTTCCTAAGGAGGCAAAGCTTGCTGGCTGTTTGCATATGTCTTGCCATTAAATTTTAAACCAAAAATTAAGTAGGAATGACACCCAAAAGGCATAAGAAGTGTCCAGGTAGAGATGAGAACTCATTCCTAGTTTCCAGAATGGAAGAAAAAAGGCAAAGTGGGGACTTTGACTATTCCTGGGTAAATCCATATAACTGCACTGCCTAAGGATCCAATTCACAAGAGAACCTGACCTTACACAATGTCCTGTTGCATTTTAAAACCTTTCCTGAGCCATTTCAGTTGTGGGCTGAATGCTTCTGATCCTTGCCATGGCAAATATCTCATGCCTCTCATGTGAGGGGTCAGATCATCTTCCTGTTCATTCAATTAAAAGAAATATTTTGCCTGCTTTTTCTGCATGCATGAGGCAATGGTATCTTGTGAGGCAAGGAGGACAGGTAGAAGAATGGCACTAGAACCAATGAGATGCCAACTTGCAATTTTTCCTACTTCTTGCAACAAAAAATCCTCCTAAAATGGTCAATATTGTGCTAAGAAGAAATCAATTCCCACAAGCAATAAATAACCCGACACAGCTCACCAGGGCCTTTACAATTTGTTTCTATTCACATTGTTTTATGCAAGGTGTTGGGCTGTGATGCAGAAATCAGGATAAAAGAGTAGTGGAAGGAATGAAAGTTGGTTACAGTCAATTCAAGACATTTAGAAGAAAAATCCTCACAGGTTCTTCTGAGCAGGGTCACGCAAAGTGTAGTGGGTTCAGTTGCTTTTGTTCTCATGAACGTGATCCTGAATCACCAAAGAGTTATGCAAGCACCTGGCTTTGCAAGCAGAATAAATTTCCACTGCCTGTGCATTTAAAACTCATTAAAGCTCAATGGGACTCTGCCCAGAGCATTGAGTTAATCACATGCCACTGAAGATTTTCACAAATGGGTCTAAATGGGTGGCTGCAATAGCGACTTGAGGTGAAAAGTCCGCCTCCTTCAAATCCTTCTGCAGAATCTGTGCTTCTGCAGAATTTTAAGCATCATTAGAGGAGGACAGGTGTATATATCTCACCTTCTGGCATGGCTGTTCAGCCCATCAAGAGTTATCTTTCTCCTTCCAGTAAGGAGATGCCAGAAAAATGCTTCACTGGGAATAGATTCTGTGTCAGTGGCAGGAAGTAAAGCAATAATAAAGACAGTCTTTGAGGTTTTATGGGTCTGGAAACCAGAAACTTCTTCTAAAGAATTGCTCAGTGCATTGAACTAAGCGAGTTCCCTCAGTCTCTCTGTATGATCCACCCCAGAGTAGCTGGGAGCAATGAGTGCAGAGGCACTTGGCAGTCAAAAGTTTTCATTGATTTCATTGATACATTGATTTCATTTGATTTACATTGATTTCATGCTCTGTATTGTCAGTCCAAGCCTTGCAGGTAGACTAGGCTTAGCTTTGGGGTTATTTTCACTCCTCCCATCCCTGTCAAAAGCCTGTGGGTGACTCTTGAGAGGCAGGGAGTTTGGTGCCATTTGGTTTAGGCAGCAAAAATGGAGAAGCAATTCCAGCAATTAAATTCCACAGAAATATCCACTTGCACGAGGTGCTCTCCTGGGTCATTTTTATGTGAGAGGAGGCTGAAGTGGAATGCTCTGCTGCAGCTCCTAACACAGAGGGGACGTGCAAAGGAGCTCCTTCCTCTCTGAGGAGGGGCAGTGATCCCACATGTCCCTTTGCTTTGCCCTCAGCCCCATGTGAGGATGCAGAGTTTCCAACCTGTGCCAGCCACTGAGAGGAAGAAGGAAAGCACCTGGGATAAATGAGTCTGTGTGCCTCTCTGTGGACAAATTAAACCAAATAAATATATGAGATCCAAAACTGCAAATTCCCAGTTTTCCTTAAATTATCATCACTTTATTATTTTCTGAAAAGAAGCTGGTTTTTTGATAGTTGATGTGATGAGCTTAATGTCCTCTGCAGAATCAGAAGGGGTGGACTGGCAAAACACCCATTTGGAAACACATTTTGCAGGTATTGATGTTTGTGCCTCCAAAAACCTCCCAGTAAATTCTGCTGCAGAAAGTCTTTGGCCTTAATTTCTGCACAGAACAAATTCTGGTTCAGTGTGGATGTAGGGGAAGAAAATCTCAGAGTTCAGACAGAATCTTCTAAATAAATCCAGTTATCACGAGCAGACAAGCCACTGTTTCCTTTTGATGGTAGCAATTAATAACTCACACCCTTTGTGAGTTTTAGGATTAATGTCAGGATTAACACCAAACATCAGCTCTCCCCTACAGAGCTCAGAGCTCAGGAATTCCAGCACTGCATTGTAATTATCCCGTGTGAGCAGCAGAGGGTGGTGTATTCCACAGAAAAAACTTCCATCCGGCTACCAGCAGTTATTTCGGGGTGTTTTTCAGAAAAGCAGATTGATTGGAAGCATTTAAATAAGAGCAGGACGGCCCCCCTCTGCTGCAGCCCTGTGTGCAAGGGCTGCTGAGTGTGAGCCTTGGCTGCTGCATTCTTTAAAGGCAATTTAAAGGTGGCTTTTATTTGGTTTATCTGTGGTTAAATGCTTCAAACTCCTGTGCTGCACCAAGGCCTGCTGCTGGGTTTGGAGTTTTGGTTTCCAGGTGTCCAGGCAAAGGTTTTCCAAGATTCTGCCTCTTGTGCATCTCAGCTACGTCCCCTTCACTCTGGGGAGAGGCTTGGACGTGCCCTGTGCTCCTCTCACACAATTTACCTTGCAGGGGTGGCACAGCCCCCTCCGAGGTCACCAGGGTCACCCAGCCTGCGTCCTCAGGGCTGTGGGGCTCACACAAAAGTCACAGAATCATTAAAGTTGTAAAGGACCTCTAACATCGAGTCCAAGCATTAACCCAGCAGTACCGTGTTCACCTCTAACCCCTGGCCCCCAGCTGAACATCTTTGGAACACTTCTAGGCATGGTGATTCCAACCACTGCCCTGTTCCAGTGCCTGGCAGCCCTTTCAGGGAGAGGTTTCCCCTGATATCCAGTCTAAACCTCCTCTGGAGAACCTGGGGTCATTTCCTCTCCTCCTGTCCCTTGTTACCTGGGGAAACAGCCCGAGCCTCACCTGGCTACAGCTGCTCCTCCTGTCAGGAGCTGCTGAGGGCAGTACAGCTCCCCTGGAGTTTCTTTTACTCCAGGCTAAACTCCCCCAGTTTCTTCAGCTGCTCCTCATCAGATTTGTGCTCCTTCCCCAGCTCTGTTCCCTTCTCTGGACATGAAAAAATCCAGCTGCTACTCAGTGTGAAAGTCCCATGGGAACATCTGCCTGGATGTAGTCCGGGTTAAACTCAGTGAGCAACATCAATGTACCATCCTCTTCCCTCCTTCCATCTGCACTGAGATGGCTTATTCTGGCACTAAAGAGAAATCTGTTCCTTCCCAAGCTGCCCCTGCTTTCCCAAGAGTATTTGAAGAATTAAAGTGGTGTGTAAGCCTTGTTTATATTGCTATTTCACCTCGACACATCTCAAGGCTCAGGATAAATTGTGCAGTCCCAGTGAAGAACATCTCACCTTGTCATCTCAATGCCTCTGGAAAGGAGAGCTCCAAACAGCAAAATTTCTCTGCTTTTCTTGTAACTTAAGAGGAGCAATTTTGGTCGCTGGTGCTGAGGGGAGCTGCTAGAGAACAGCTGTGCTCTTTGAGAAAATACACAAGTATTTGCACATTAATATTTACAGATATATGTGAGAGTTTTACCTATTTTTTTTTCTTCAAGGAAGTCCTTGTATAACAAACACTAAACAGAGTGTAGGCAAGAACACAGAGGATTTCTTAGGGGTGCTGGGAAAACCTATCATAATTTCTTTCTCTGTTTCATTGATGCATCAGAGTAAATATCCTGGGATACGTCCCTATGCGTGATGGCCTTTCTTACATCTCCTTTTGGATGAATGAGGTCAATGAACAAGCTGTTCCTGACCTTTCTGGTTTCCTCTGGAAAATTTGAATGCCAATTTAAAAATTTCAGAAAAAAAAAAAAAGAAAATCTTGGGAATTACCTCTATCCCCCTTTCACAGAGACAACTTGAATATGGACAAAATGACATTTATCAACACTGTGTAATTAGAAAACCCTTGCCAATTTCTGCTGGCAGCGATGGTGAAAAGGAAGAAAAAAGGAGAGGAGGTCAAAAAAGTTAAGTGATGTTAAGTTGGATGTGGAGGATGGGATATACAAGCACTGGAGCCCTTCCTGGACAACCACTTGTGTGTTGGATGGGTTGTGCTCTGTTAGAACCATGGTTCTCCCTGCTGCTGACTTCCTCCCTGACACAGAAATGCAAAATGCAAAATAACATGATCTTTTTGTCTTAATAAAGTGGATTTGTCTCTCCCATTTCCTAATGAAGTTCCTGAACACCCGCCAAGATGCTCATAACAAGAAATGTTATGAAGCCCATTTCCTAAATGGTTTGGGGTTTAATTTGGTCCTTATGGACCTGGATAATTGAAAGACTTTTGATCTGCTCAATCACAGTTATTTGTTTTATGGTCTGAGGCCTTTGGGTCTTGCGACAGCAATTCATCCATTTCTTGTGCTAAAATGCTGCTTTCTGTCCTTAATCATCATCTTGGTGATAAATGTGATTTATAACTTTGCTTTTCCCTGTTCAGAGGGGAATATGACAGCTACAATCCCTCAGGTGTACTGCACCCTCCATCAGGCAAACCATTAATTCTAGCACAGCAAAGGTGTCAACCTAACTGGTTTGGAGCTCCTGAAACACGTGTATCTCCCCTTAGATAAATGAAGTCAATTAAACCTCCCATTAAAATCTCCTACTTCCACAGATGGTCTTTCTTTTTCTCGTGTGATAATCATATTAAAATTGCATGCAGAGCCATTTGTACGTTTTAACATTAACGTTTGCTGCTCCAAATCAACTGGGGGAGGAGGGAATTGTCACAGTTTTCATCAGCCTCTTCTACTGTCATTGTAATCCTTCCAAAGGGAGCCACTGCAGCCCAAGTAATCAGCAGCTAAAATGTGTTTGCACGGGCAGGTGAAAAAAGTAAAACAGCAGATCCTGGACTTTCCTGGGACTCCACTGTAAAATGGAAACCTGTTTTCTGAGGAATTATTTCTGAAGGAAATGAACGGGGCCAGAAGATGCCATGCCCAGCTGGCTCTTCTCGGATTCTGTTGAGCCAATACTTTCAGCAATTGAGAAAAAGCAAATTTGAGCCTTAGAGTTCTCTGCTGCCCTCGAATCTGGAACTGGCCAGTGCTGAGTGCCCTTAATTTTCACTTGTTATGATGGCAGCACTGACAGTGTTGGAGAACACAGCACAATGAGGTTGGAATTAGTCTCGTGTGTCACATTGTCTGTAATAAAAACCAGCACCTCACACCCTCCTCCCAGACAGCATGAAACTCTGTCTTAAAGAGGGGGTTTTTCCCTCTCTTCTTTAATCTCCAGCTGGGACTTGACTTAGTGGAAGTTGTTTCTAATTGCCAGTGTAAATATATCAATGGCCAATTTCCCAGCAATTTTTCTTTTTGTCAGTGTTTTCCTTCAGCTTCAGGATACTTTTCCCTGTCTCTTGTTACAAACCAAGAGGAATTAGGTCCCTTCAGCTCTCTTTGCCAGGCAGGGGAAGCCTCATTTCACAAGAATAATTTTTCATCCACATCTCATCCTCTCACAGGTTTTCCACCACTTTTCCCATTTCAGCCTCACCCTCTCATAGATACAGAATAATTTATTTCCTTTGTAAAATGGCTTTTCTTTATCTTTACCTGTGCCTGGAAATACTTAAGTGCCCACCTTGAGTTAAGAGAGGTCTTTCCAAAGGGCTGGCAGGTGGATTTTGGGGCAGGGTACAGCCCATGTGACTTCAGCTCTGTGTAGCAGCTGTGCCTTCATCTTGGGCTTCTTGAACAAATGAAGTTCATTGTGGAAGCACCTGTCTATTTTATTTGCCATGAGGAGCTTGGGTTTCATCCTTGCACATCGATGGGCTCCTGAATGTGGCAGTCTGGAAAGAGGCAGAACAAATTCAGCTCTAACTCACACCCAGAGTTCTCAGTGATTTCATTATCTAAGAAAATACTCCATCTGTGGTACATCGTATGCATCGTTCCTAGTGGTTTTCTAGGAGAGGAATGACTTGGATTTACATCTCAAGGACAGAATCTTCATCTAAACTTAATAACAATTTAGTTCTAATTCTCATTTATTTTACTTTACAACATTTGCAGACAATGAGCTTTACTGCTTGAATGAAATATTTCTTATTATAAACCTGTCAAGTCTGCTACAAAAAGAACACTGATTATTTTTTTCAGTGCGTACCATGGGGGTTTAATTAATTTTTTGTGATCACCTACTTATAGTTTATGTCACAGCTTTCAAAGCAAGTAGAGTTGAGGGTATTCCTTTTACATTGGCCCACTGGCAGCAAAAAGGGCCACACACTAAGAATACATTGGTGTCATCCTCAACAACTCTTTTTGGTGCTGGGGAGAGAGGTGCTGAGTGCTCAAAACCTTTTGTTTGTGAATTATTATTAAGTAGGGGACTAGAAACAAAGAAATAGATCTTGTACTACTCCATTACAGCCTTGAGCAGCTCCTCAGCTCTGAGTCACTTCCCTCATTGGTGAAAGGAGAATATCAAGGGAACCCAGCAACGTGCAAGGGTTTGGCTTTAAAACTGATATGTATGAAACCGAGCAAAATGGAGACAACACTTCAGCCTCTTCTAAATCCTGAGCAACAGAAATGTGGTGAAATGTAATAAAAAGTAACAAGACCTGACTGTGCAGCAGTTTGAGACAGAGGGGGAAGAGGGGTTCAGAAGACTGAACATGGTACCTACTTTCTGTGGTATTGAACTGGGAAAATGAAGAAGTTGGAAGTGGTGTCCATGAACACCCAACAGGCTGATAAGCCATGGGAAATGTCCAAGTCCAGTCTGAGCCCATAAAGGTCTCCCTGACCTTGGTATCCACCTGCATTTGCTTGTTGGCTTCCTCTTTGTGGGGAGATTTGCTGGACAAAAACCATACCTCCCATTTAGTCTTTTAATTAATTAATTAATTAATTAATTTTTGAGCATAGAAAACTGGCCGTTTTTTCTTTAAAAAGCCAGCAGGTATCAGTGATATCTGCCTGTGCATGACAGCCTGGTAAGAGTTTTGATCCAGAAGCAATATATTGTTTTGTGGTCATTTTCTCTTAAGCGTCAGGGGTTGAAACTTGCATTTCCTTTGTTTCCAAGCCCCCTGACAGAGGGAGTTTGAGCCCACTGTTGTGGTGTGGTCACCTGAGCTCTGGTGGGTGAGAGAAGTTGGGTTGGTCAGATTCCACATCAGCTTTTTCCTCTTTTTTCATATCCTGGAGCCTGGATCTGGTGCATGTCTGATGTGCAGTGGGAGTCACTGTGAGACCTTTTCCTGGCTTCAGGGGCTCTCCAGGTGGAGTTTCTTGAGAGGAATGGAGTCTCTGATGTGACTGACAGCACAAGCTCTGGGAGATGTCTCAATGCATGGATTAAAACAGCCCATCACAGCTTCCTGCAGAGGGGTGACTCCAGTGCAGCCTGCAGCTCTTTGATCCACTCAAAGCAAAAATCTAAAAATCTCAGAAGTGGCTTTTGGTTTGAGAGCTGGATCAATACAAGTTAGGGCTAAACTCTGCAATACAACTGAGCCCCTGGCTGCTCACAAAATGCTGCTGCTGTGATGACAAATAATAATAATAATAATGACAGCCATCATCATTATGGCTTTTGGTGGAAAGATTTAATGGAGAGAGAGTTGAAGAACTAAAATGTCGATAAACTCACTGTGGCTTCATAAATGCTGGAGTTCTGCTTTCCAAAGGAAAAGTGACCAGTGTTAATTTGGCTCTTAGCATTAGCATGAGTTTTAAGGTGAGGACAGCCTTCCTCACCTGTCAGAGTGGATCTCAGGTGGTTTGCATGCCCAGCCTCTCAGCTGCTGGCTTTTCAGGGAGGCTGCCTGGGCAGCTATGTTTCCCTGATTTTCCTGTCCCCACGCTGTGCCTCTGGGCTCTATGTGTGTCCTGCTGCTCACTGCAGGTGCCAGGCTAATGCTATAAATTACACCATGGAGTAATTGCTCATAAAAGCCTCATCAAGCCCCACGTCCCTGCAAATGACACCAGAATGCCTGCTCGAGTGGCACATAAGTCAATGGTGACTGTCAGGTCCAAGCTGAAATCTTTCAGTGGATGGAAAAAATAATTATTGGTACTTACAGTCTTACCTCCAGACCTTATTGTTTGTGTGTCTCATTTTCAGAGGAAGGAGGAGACAATTACCAGCGCTTTGATGGGGATATAAAGTGAGAGTTATTACCCACTGTTTAGTACTTGGTTATTCTTTTTTGTTTGAAAATTAGAAGGGAAGATAATAGTGAAAAATAAAACCATGAAAAGCCATACACACACAAAAGAGAAACTTGAAAAGCTTGGGTAGGATGGGTTCTCTGTCCTATACTGACATTTTTCCCTAGGCAAGTCACCTCAGAGTCAGAAAGCTTCTCAAAATGGCCATGGAGAAGCTCCTTTGTAAGTTAAATTATGGTTGGCAAAATTCTGGGAGGGCTGCTGTTTTTGCTTTACTGGAGGTTGTGTTGGTCACTAGAAAGCAGGGAGTGTATGAGGGCCAAAAGAAGGGAGGAATATTGGAATATTGTACCTGCAATGAAGAAAATTCTACTCTAAATTGAACCAGGAGAACAGAAGTCTCTGACTGAAAATGATTTAACAGGACTGAGAATCTTGTTTTTTGGGATCTTCCTCTTGTGGCTACAGCCTCACAAACACCATCATTCTCACTCTCAAAAGCCAGACTTTCACTGGGTTTTGGCAGTAGATTTCAAAAATATCCCTTCAGGAAGAGGAGAATGGATAGTTTGAGCATGGATAGACAGGGGAGAAAATGAAAACAGTCAGAATATTTAAATTTTATAGAGATTTTCATCTGACAAAGATATGCAAAGCAATCTTTGGTCTCTGTCTCCCATTAAAGGGGTGTGAAGGGATGCTGGAGTGGGACCATCCCCATGTTCCTCAACCACTGCTGGGAAGGGAGATGATCCCAGGAGTCCCACTGGTGTTCCCTCAGACACCCTAAGTCCCTCCCGATTATGGAAGAAAGGTGGGGATACAATGGATCCCCCTCTTTCCTCCTTTTCACCCTCATTCCTTCCCAAGTAACCAACCCACACATACTCACTTTTCTCTTTATCCAGCGCTCACAATTTTGCTGTGTACATCACCAAACTTGCTCTTTCTGATGTGGTTATTTGCTATTTCTGATATTTGCAATCTCATTTTCTGCAGCACTGCTGGTTTTGTTCCCCAGGTGCTGCTGCTGGCCTTGCTGCACTTGGATCTCCAAAAGGTCCCTGGTGCTCCCATCCAGGCACCCACCCAATCTGGCCACTCCTCACAGCACTGTCTGCAATTTATTGGTTTCTCACGTTGTTATTTAATACCCTCAGCACTTTTTTTGTGTCATACCTAGCAGTTTTTCACATCCATCCAGTTTTCCAGAGCTCAGCCAGAGCTTTGTCCTCTGCCTGCAGCCTCAGTGCTGCTGGGCAGAGGCATGGAGGGCTTTGCTTCCTTCACTTCAGTGCTGATCAATCTACTCTCTTTAGGCTTTCTTTATTAGAAAAGTTAACTCTCTTAGCTTATATTTAATTGATACATAGCTTTTGGGGGCTGAAAAGCCTCCTCAGTCTCCCCAAGGAGAACACAGACTGGAGGTTCAGGCACATCCCCTCAGTCCTTGCCACAGACATCGTCACTTCTCTGCTCAGGATCAAATTTCTCTGACGAGTCCTCTGCCTTGCTGCTGGAGTTTGCTGATGGCTCATGTCTCACATCTCTCCGTGGGAATCACTTGTGACAGGAGCAGCTCAAATCCTTCTCAGAGAGGCTGTTCTTTTGGAAAGCAAGTCTGATTTTGGAGCTGTGTTTGGTCACATCCCACCCACTGCTGTCCAGGATGGGGCTGTGCAGCTCAGCCTTGTTAATTCTCAAATGAGGCTGAGCAGTGATTTAGAAGGGTGCTTAGCTTGGTCCCCAGTGCACATTTACTGGTTTAGATATGAATGAGAGGAGGAAGAGCACCCAGCAATTCTTCACTGACTCCTTACTTTGGCAGAAGTACCAATATGTAAAATTAAGAACTGTTGAGTCATTACTTGCACATATTATTCAGTTCTTCTTCAGGGCTGATAATTTTTCTGGAGAGAGGAGTGAAGGAATATCTTGAAAAATTTAAATTATAATTTTTTCCCTTCATTACTTAATACAAATGGATCTATGATTTTCCTAAGGGCTGCTGCCTAAGTCAGGAGCACCAGCATGTGGCAAATATTCAGGGATGAAGCTTTACAGCAAAAAACCCCAAAAACTCTGAAATACCAAAGAAACTAAAAAGGATTTTTACCTTCTAAGTTCAGTGAGACCAGATCAGGTGGGAAAACTACAAGAATACAGTTCTTCCTATGTCAACAATAATTCAGAAAAGAAAGGGGAATTTCCCAAATCACCATGACTAGGCACTAATTCTGTGAATGAGGTCACGCCATAATTGAGCTCCAGTGAAAGGAAGCACAGTAAAGGATGGATATGTCCCTCATGGCAGATCCCTGGAGGTAGGAGCCATTACAGGGAGCCTATGGAAAGAAATAATGCTTGGCTATCCATATGTGCACGTGGAAAGCATCCATCATCATTATTTATACTGTGCAGGCTCATTAACATGCAGCTCACAGGAGCTAATGGCTAAAAAATCGATGTTGCTCGTTGAAAAGAATGGGAAAGAAAGAATTTTTTCCCCCTTCAAGCTGTTTGGAAGGTAGCTGTTTCCACCTTGAAACATTGTTCAGAGCGGTGAAAAAATAAGTAGGGGGAGGGAAAAGGCAAAGATGGGAAAGTAAGTAAATTCCTGTTGTGAGCAGCAGGCTCTGAAAAGCTCTTCAGGTTTGTTTCAGCAGAGAAAAATGGCTCCTAATGAAAAAGGGTGGAACAACCCTTCCTTAACTTTCCCGTTTGGCAGGAAATTGTGCAGTGGCTGGGCCAGTCCTACTCACCTATAGCTTGTCCCAGGTGACAGCAGAGCTTTGACAGTTACAGCAATGGGATGAGTTTTCTGGATAAAACTGATGTTTTCATGTTTTCTTTTCCTTTTCCAAGCTACTTTGACAGCTGCTGCCCAGCTTGTTTCACATATTCCTTGAGCAGGTTCTCAGTGAGGATCCCCTCATGATTTAGGACCAACAGCTTCCAGAGCTGAAGAATACATACAACAAAGGCAGGGAAACAAGTGGCCTCCAGATCCTATCAGGCCTTAAATCCAACAGATCCAGGATCTGTTTAATTGGGATTTCTTGTGGGAAAGCAGAACCACTTCCTGGGGACTGACTTGCTCCAGACAGATTGCAAGGATGCCATGAGGTACCAAAGGGTTGGGACAGGGCAGCCCTGGTGAGGTGATGGTGCATTGGTCTGCAACACAATCTTTTGACATTTAATTAAAATATCAATGGAAACGTTTTGCTGTGATCAAACTGCATCCTTCTCAGTGGTGGGGAGAAATCAGCACCTCTCTGAAGCATTTGCTGCATCCCTTGTTTTTTGGGGTGGATCATCCTCTAGATGAAGTGCTTGGCTAACCTGTCTGACTGTCAGCTGGTTAAGAGTTGGTGAAATTATGCTTTTTGCATCCCTTAAAAAAGCCTGAAAGAGACAAAAACCGCAGTTTCTGTTTATTCGGGCTGTAAGGACTCTCATAACTCATTAGCAGGACATAATACCTTAGAGAAACAAGTTTTATTATGGCTCACTTGGGGCCTTCCAGCTTTTGTGAGATTTATTTTTTCAAAGTCTCCAACTTCTCCTAGACCAACTTCTCTGACACATTTTTCATGAAGTAGAGCCAAAAAGGAGGAAATGATTTTCTAGCCAAAATCAAGAAGGTCAGGAAAAGAAATGAAAGCAGGGTGTGCAGGATTTATACTCACTCCTTCCTCTGAGTGTCTCCCAAGTAATCTGGCAGGAATTCTGTTTCAGGCATTATGGATGTGCTGTGATTAATAATGTTGCAGTTTAAACATTATCAGTGCAAACTGGAGTTGGGTTCAGAGATCACACCCAGGCTGCTGAATGGGAGAAAGGGATCTACTTAAAATTCTGGTGTGTTTTCTGCGTGAGTCAATGCAAGATTGAGCTGGTAGGTGTTTGAATACCTGCACACCTTTTATTTTATAGATAATGTAATTATATTCTCACTTCAGCTCACCTATAAAAAGAACTCAAATTTGCAGTAAAAAGATCTTTACCCCTTTTCTGCTGATCGTTGCTTAGCAAACTATTTCACACAAGAGGTTTGTTATCTTTAATAGCACTAAAATTACTTTAAGCAATTACCTGCATCATTTTAAACTCTACAGAGGTTATTAAAATATTCTCACGGCAACTATAAAGAAATATGAAAATAAGTAAAGACTAAATTGCACTTTGTCTCAAAAAGTCATTTGCCTCAAAGCAAATGTGTGGTCTTTAAAATCTAAATAGGCATCTTTGTTTCCTGAATATGAATACTCTCCTCTATGTCTGACCTTCCATGTTCCAACTTTGAAGGTGGGTCTTTTCTTACAATAACCATTTCAATTTCAGAACAAGCAGAAAAAACACCAAACATATATTGCAAAACACCTGCATGGCCAACCTAACAATGACATTCCTGAAATAAACCTGAGCATTGAAAATCTACTGTTAAATCTCTTTTTATTTTAGTATGAGGAATCCGAAATTAATTACTCAAGACTTGCTGTCATATCCTATGTGTGCCTTTGATTACTTTTATTTGCCTTTAGGCAGAAATTTCTTACAGCACCCAGTAACATAGGCCAGCTGAGGAAGAACTTCCCACTACTGAGGCTGGTCTGGACTCCCACCAGGAAAGGGGGAATTGTACAGAAATTAGTGGAATTATCAGAAAAATCTCATTGCTTTACATCCTAGTAAATGATGCAGTCTAGTAAGAGTCTCTTTGCTGCCTGTGGTGCATCCTCTTTACTCTGGTGCTCTTTTGATTTTCCATCTCCCACATCATCACAGTGCAGCAATGTGGAGCTGAAGGAGTGGCTTTTTATAGAAAAATGATGTTGAAGAAAATTAGCATGGTTCTAATTAGGGGATGAAAGGAGCAATTAATTTAGAGAGTTTTGACTTCTGTGCCAGAGACATCACCCCAGCAGGACTCCTGGAACAGGAGAGGAACGTTTCAAAGCACATTGCTACAGCATGGCAAAAACTCCAGTGAACATGAAAGCAAAATAATGGAGAGAATAGGAAATCTAGAGCAATTATGTTACCATTCCATTTATTTTTACATGTTCTGTTGAGACAGCAGGTTTGTAATATCCACTGCAATTCAGAATCTCATTTTTTTTTTCACAGTTGTTATTAAACCAAGCGGTTTCTTATACTAGTTTTTCTTCCATCAAAAAGTCCAGACCCAGAAATCCTAGAGGCAACATTTCTCCCAAGTTCTTGCGGAGTCTGGGGTTAGGAGGCAGCTTGATCATGATGTGGTGCTTTCCCCCTGTAAATTGTGATTTGAAATCAATTACAACCACAGTGGAAGAGCTGAGTCCCTGACTCAAGCAGCCCTTTTCTGGCAGCTCTGCACTTGGTGCTTCCTTGTCTCCCACCTCCACAGATAAAAGCTGGAATCTGAGATCAAGACTTCCTCACGCTGTTAAACTTCTGAGATCTGCAAGGCCAGGAGTTCAGAGACCATGTCAAAATCATCATCTGCAGCTGAATGAGAAACATTTCTCTCTGTTCACAGTCACACAGTCAAGGTCTTTTTCTACCATTTTCATGTGGTTTCACAGAGTTTGAGGCCAGAAGAGTTGATTAAATCATCTAATTTGTCTTGCTATGAATTGCAAGGCACTGCATCCTTCTTAGGTTCTCCCAGGTGACTTAGAACTCAAGCATTCTTCTCCACAGGCAGCCAAACCTCTGGAAAACAGGAGAGATGGACATAAACTTAGGAACTGAAGCTCCTGCAATGCAAGAACTAACTCACAATGCTTTGTGTGGCCAGAAAAGTGTCTCATTCCTTGACCCAGTGCTCCAGAGAAAGCCAAACTCCAAATGAACAGCTCAGAAAGCCCAGGATAGTTCAGCTGAGGGGAGAGTTTTCCCTCAGGCATCCATCTGCTAAAGCTTTTGGGTGAGCTGTGATCCCTTAGCTCTGCTGATCATGATGGTGGTTTGAGAAAGCAGGAAAGCCTGAATTTACTGGAATTAGCACAGCTCAGGCTGCCCAGAGCTAATTTTGGAGGCTGCCATCTCTGAAGATCTCCTTCCTAAACACGGTGATACCACCTTGTCCTGTTAATATCTCTGCAAGGAAACATCAACTCTGTTTCTAAGCTGAACTAATTTAATGTGATCTTTTTACCAGCTCCAATTTTCATTTCACCTCCCCAAGCTAAAATCAGTAGATTAAGGGTGAGTTTCTGTCGGGTGCCCAACTATTATGCAAGTTTTAGGGTACTTCAAGTACCCTGCAGTAACTGTTCCAGAAGAGCCAAGGTCTCCTGTAGGTCCTGTGTGGGGTCTGCCAGGTCTGAGCTCCCTGAGATACCCCAGAGCATCCTGGACACCTCTTTTAGGTAATTAATACAACTCCTGAATCCTGCTCTAAGCCTCACACTGTAAGACCCACATTATAGGTGTTTCATGTGTAACTGGTGGGAGATTTCCAGTTTTTATAACTAATTACAGCTAACATGCACATAGTTTTTGGTATTTTTAATATAGTTCATTAATCAGAGATTTAAGTGCAGGTATAAAGGATTAAAAGGATTAAATTATGAGAGTCTCCATTCCAGAGTTCAGACAAAACTCACATGTGGACTTGCAGGTCTAATGTAAGTCTAACAAAGGAGGTGTTATTCATTTGTCAAATAACAACATTTATATATTAAAAAGGAAAAAGGTGGCATTGGGCACATACAGATTTTCTAGTGTGGCCCTAATAGTGAGGAAGAATTCAATTTTTTCAGAGGAAAAAAAAAATTCCTGCAGTAGGCTTGGAAATCATCAATAGAGAAGAAAGAAGTCCTGGTTGCATTTTTTGGTCTTAGGATGGTCATGAACCTACAAGAAAACAGTGAGAAAACTGGATGTGAACATATCTCACAGAAAGAATTTCCAGCAGAGACAGGGAATTATGTGGTGCTATAAAATCTCATTTAGAATGATAACATACAAACCTAGTCACACATATTCAAGAAGGATTAACTAAAATTGAAGTAGGTGATAGAGGACATACCTTAGTTTAAAAAAAAAAAAGGTAAAAGCTTTGCTTATTTAATGTAGAAAACTGCAATTTAAGGGGAATGAGAGTATATTGACATAATGATATAAGAGAGACTTTGCAACTACATCAGAAGCTTTGGCAGAAGAAGTTTAAAATAAACACCTCTCCTGACAGCAGTGCAAACAGCTTTTAAAGATTGGGGCTGCAATTCACCTGGATCTTTGGAGGAAGTTAAGCTGCACTGTAGCTCTGCAGT
Source organism: Petroica traversi (assembly GCA_025920805.1). Lineage (NCBI taxonomy): Eukaryota > Metazoa > Chordata > Aves > Passeriformes > Petroicidae > Petroica > Petroica traversi. Next base: position 29,115,454 of record JAHLSL010000015.1, read on the forward strand.
GACTTTTCAACAGGGACAACAGAAGGAAAATGACAGTTTAATGAGAAGTCTGAGCTTTTAGCTGTAGCATACAGTTGTACAAAATGCATGGAGAAGGGACAGGTTGAGTAAAGAAATTTCTTTTCATTTTATGTCCTACATTGAAAAACACAACTTTTTATTCCTGATCAAACTAACCTGTGATTTTTTTCAGTTTGTTTGGCTTTTATTTTATTTTTTTCTTTAGTACATTTCCATCGCACAACACATTTAGGCCAGAACTGATTTGATCTTTTCTATTTCCATTCTTGCAGTTGATGACAATTGATGTTCTTTCAGTCGGGTTTCAAAGGCGTGAACCTCATGATCAATTTATGCCTTGCCACAATTCACCTCAGGACACGATATATACCTGGCACCCAGTTCCTGGGTAACAGATCTTCAGGACAGCTTAATGACTGATGCAGCTGTGCAAGTGGTAATGATGAAAAGAAAATCCATATTTCAGTTTTCGCTCAAAATAGGGGACATTCAGTCAGTAATTCCGAGGGAGGACAAAGGCAGAGATGTGAAAGATTTTGGCCTCTGCTCATTTTTAAAGCTGTCAATAGAAATAGTTTATGTGGGCTCCTGGATTTACTCAGAGACAGGGTGCAGATGGCCTATTTGTCATTAAAAGAGCATTTTAATGCAAGCTTGACCAGGTCTGAGATGTTATCATTTAGAAACACTGTGAAATGTCACTGACCTTTCTTTACAGAAGTTTGATGTTCAGAGATAAAGTGAAGATGAGAGTGGCAGTCGTGTCAGGTCTGTGGTGAGGGAAACTGGGAAAGTCAGGGGAAACACTCTGAGCCCAATGGCCCCAAATCACCAAATTTTATGCACGTCTGACTTCAAGTACAGCAATGAGACACATGGATGTACCCAAAACAGATCACCTGCCTAAGCTGGCCATGTTTTTAATCTCAGTCTGGGATGAGACCCAAAAAGAATAAATACAGTAAATTGCCTAGAAAGAAAAGCAATATGTACAAAATTTGCTGTTATTTACTGACATTAAGAAATGTCAACAGAGAGTTCAGGGCTGGGCAGTGCTCAGATCACTGGCCCCTCTGAGTCACTCAGACTGTTCAAGATGGTCAAGCTGAACCCCAAAAAAGGCAGAGAAGTGGATCATTTTAGTCATCATTTGCAGACCCATAATTTATTAAATTCTTGCCAGATTCATAGGAAGGAGGACTGGAAATAACATTAGCAGTCCACCAGAGATGCAGCTTGCCTCAGTATACAAGTAGGGAACAGGGAGCTCCCCATTAGATGTGCATTTGCAGTTAAATGCTCAACTGTGGGTTTGCTTTGGACTCATCCAGCTCTGCTTTTCTGTCCATGCTCAGTCCCACGTTGCAGTGTAGGAGAGAACAGGGAGATACAAGAGGGAGAAGAGCCTGTCTGGAAGTGCCTTATCAGCGTGGTGTGAGGAGGGGACAGTGAGAAGGGAAACGCCCCAGGCAAAGAGCACTGACTGAGAATGGTGAAAAAATAGCCATCTATAACTTGGTTTGAAGCTGGGAGATGTTTTCTCTGTCCTTCAGGCAACAAAGTTCAGAGCAGGAGTGTCTAGAGCACATCAGAAACCAAATGGTGCCTCAGGCAGAAAATGGAGTGAACTTGAGCAGGTGCTGAAGTAAGGATGGGATAAATCAGCTTTTACCTACCTGGCTGAGCTCATTGCTCTGAGAGCTGGCACCACACCTCTCTCTCAGGTGCTGTTAATGTCCCAAAGTGGCCATGGGGAAGCAGGATAAAGCAAATGATGAACCTGCCTCTTACCACAGCCAGCCCACCACAATTAGCACCCGTGTGGAGCTTTGGTTGCCCAGAAGTTGATGTTTCCCTGCAGTCCAGCACCCTGGCCAGGTAATTGGACATTGATGCCTTTTCTTTGAACTGTTTGCTACAGCACTGGAGGATTTTGTTAGGCGTTTTTATCTTTTATGTATCATAGATGTGGTTTTGGCAGCTCTCCAAAAACAGTGTTGCTCTTTGAAATTATTTCTGATTCTCGGTAGCTTGGTTGTTTTGAGAGAGCATCCTCTCTGCTGGATGTGGATTAGAATAGCTCTTCCTCTAAGGTACTTACAGGTGAATTTTAGTGGGCAGAAGGGAAGGAGAGGAGTGAGTTGCATCCAAATTCATGAGACAAAGTATTACAGGTTTCCTGTCTCTGACATAAGAGCAGCCTAGTCAGGCCAGTGATCTATGCCTGGGAGGGAGACCATTGGCAAAGAGACCTGGCAGGGGGAAGAAAAAGGCAGGAGAATTTTCTCATATATTTATGAAAAACAAAACTCATTTGTAAAGGAGAAAGAAAGCAAGGAAGCTCTTGTTGCTCACAGGCAAAGGATCCCAGGAGCTAAACTTTTTATTAAACCCTTGAGCTGAGAGGTCTGCAGGCCTTATCTCCCCAGGAGAAACATCTCACCAGGACAAGCCCTTGGCTGGTCCCAGCTGGGGCAGTGGGTGTTTTATGGCTCTGAGCTCACAGGGAAGCTCAGTCCCACAATGATTCAGACTGCAGATGCTGAGGTACTTTCATTTCAGGAATCACTGTGAAATGAGGATTTATATCACAGCATTGAAGTAGTCAGGGAAAATCTATTAAGGCAGCTGCAGGATGGGGTCAGCAGGCAGCACAGCGAGCAGCCCAGGGGACTCTGATTTACACAAACTCTCCACCACGAGCAAGCACACCAGGGGTGGCATTTAAATGATCCCTTCACTCCAGCTGTGCTACCAAAACAAGCAATTTGTGGATGGCACTAAACTAAGAGGAGAGTGTGATGTGACAAATGATAGAGTGGCTGCCCAGGGGACCTGGATTAATTTGAAGAAAGGGCTAAATTAAACTCTGTGAGGTTTAGCAAAGGGAAGCACAAAACTCTTCTTGGGGTGGAGAAACCAGCTGGGGGCTCTCTGCCTGAAAAGCAGCCCCACTGGAGAAGAGCTGTGAGGGTGGGGAGGCACTGGGACAGGATGTCCAGAGAAACTGTGGATGCCCCATCCCTGGAAATTTTCAAGGCTGGGATGGATTGGGCTCTGAGCAACCTGGTCTAGTGGAAGGTGTCCCTGTCCAAGGCAGGGGGGTGGAAATAGGTGGTCTTTCAGGTCCCTTCCAATGCAAACCATTCAGTGACTCTGTGACCTGAGGGTGACAAGGAGTGCCAGTTAAAACACAATCCAGGAAAGGATGTATCTTGCTGTGATGGGTCATGTCCACCTAACAGGAGAAATTTGTTCCCTATGGCTGGAGCTGCTTAGGTTGTCCTCAGGTGGAGAGGAACAAATGAAGGGCCACCCTCCATCCAGGGTGTGCTGGGAGGGAGCTGGGCTGGCCAGGGCTGTTGAACATCATGAAGAGACCAGAAGAGTGATCCATAAGTTTTATCCATATCTCACCATAAGGGGTTACACTGACACATTTTTTTATTTAAAATGAGACCCAGAGCTCTTTAATTTTTTTTTTAATTTTTTTTTTTTTTACCCCTTTTCTGAGGATTGATTGACGGGGAGAGCTGATGGCTTGAAGCAAGACTGCAGGGCCTTGAGGCAGCTGGCCATCAGTTTCCCAGGAAATGCCCAGGAGTGAGGTTGTTACTGCAGCTGGAAGAACGTGTTCTAGCGGGTACAAAGTTAGGGGATTTGTTGTCATTTTTTTATTTCCTTTGCTGAGAAATAATTTCTGGGGAAAAGGAAGAAGTATCAAAACAATTTCTCCAAGGTGGCATGAGGCTGAGCAGGGAAGTGGAAATGCCTCGAATGGTTAATATCAGGGATGGATGAAAGTGATTTGACAAGGATTTCAGGAGTTTTCTGCATTCTCACTGCAAGAGGTCATCTAATATGAATGATGCTTGAGCAAAAATTTTTAAGGTTGGACAAATGTAGCCATTAACAACTTCAACCAACCTTGAAAAGTTATTTGCAGAAATTTATCTCAGGTTTATGTATTTATTTGTAAGCAGGTTTTCCTTGTTTGATTTTTTTTTTTAAAGAAAATATTTTGCTCATCATGCAAAATTATTCAGTGGTGTTTCCTGTGAGAATGTTTTCTGACATGCACAGACATTTACTGCAATAGCAACTTTCAAGATTTGTTCTTCTGAATTTGCTGTTTATGGTGTGCTTTTCTTTTCCTTGAGCATTCATGCCTACGGATATGAGCCCAGGAGGAAATCTGCAGAGTGTCACTAACTGGCTTTGTAAGACATACCCCGGGAATTTGTGCATTTCATTTGTTTGAGGAGATTTGGCAAGTTGAAAAAATACAAGCTTTAGATGAAGAGAGACAAATAAAGTGATTATAGCCCCTATTATCTCTGCCTGGTACAATGTTTATGTGTTGAGTCAGGGGCAAAAAGCCACGATCTCTTTTCTGTCTTCCGTCCCTCATTTCTGGGACAGGGCCACATCTGGCCTTGTGTGAAACATTTATAGAGGACTAATAGGAGAAGTCAATATCTCTCCAACCTCACATAAATCACGGTGATGCTTCATTCAGTGTGCCAGATGCTGTGTTTTGTTGGATTATCCTGGGCTTGTCCCTGAGCTGTCTTGTGCAAAGCTGTGCTCTGCAGATACGGGCTCATGGTGGCCTTCAGGGAGTCACCTGAGTGTGGAAGGAGGATCCAGATTTCCAGGGCCAAAGAATGTGCAAGTCAGATCCTGAACCTGACTGAGACCAAAGGAAATGTAGAAATTTGGGTTTGGGGTTGGGAACCCAAGCTCAGCAGCACAGCGGGTGTTTGGTCCGTGGTGGAGCTGCTGGTGGAGCCCATGGGGTGCTTCTTTCCAGCCACGCGTACTGCAGGAGAAATCAGTGAGGTTTTAGTGAGCTGCTTCACTGGAAACCTGGAAAGCCCTTCCTAGCTTGGTGTGGTGTTTCCAGAAAAGGAATCGGAGAGCAGGAGGAGGTACCAGATACACCAAATAGATTTCAAACAAGATGTGTAAATTAAACCCCTGTCTTTAACAGCCATTTCCCCTTTCACCTCAGCAAATTGGGTCTGGACAGGATATCTGTTTGTTTGGTTGGTTTTTTTTTTTTCTCTTTTTGTCAGTCATGACAAAACCTGCACACTCCTGTGTACTGTTCCTTATAGTTAAGGCTTTTTAACATGCACAAGTGTGTGGTATTTTCTATTTTTCCTCATTTCTTTTGCAGCTCCAGGTGCTCTCTTCTTGTATCAGTCCTACCTTGATGCACTAGTGAGAAGATACAATCTGAAAAAACCTTGGCCCCTATTGATTCTTGCCCAATGATATTTCTCTGACAGAGTGAATAATTTGTCATTTTAAAAAAAATTTACAAGTGTGTCCCAAGTCTTTTGGAGCCAGCTGCAGTCCCCTTGCAACTGTCTCACAGCAAACCTTTGCTTTGCCCACAAAATTTCATTTTTAGTACTAAGAAAAACTTCAAGAAAACAAAACTTTCTTCTTTCTCTCTCTCCTTTTAATTCCCCAGGACAGATACAACTGCAGAAAATTATCTCATCCTGCTTTGTCATTTTGCCAATAGCTTTTGCACAATGAACATCCCAGTAGGTACCAAGTATTTGCTGTAACAAGTCAGTGTGTTTGTTTATCCACTTCCCAGAAGAATACGAAACCTTTTGAAATGCTCATCCTTTTTAGTACTTCAATGTGACAGTCAAAAATAGAGTTCATGTCACTCTGGTCAGGTCATGGGAGAGGTGGGAACAGGGCAGGAACTCAGCCCTGGAGTCTGTGCAGCCTCTCACGGAAAACCTCATATCCTGTGTTGTAGGAGTCACTTTAAACTGATCAGAGCAAAAATGTGCACAAAGATGACACATCTGTGAACATTTAATGAGCACAACTGTGGGGCTTTACCAGTATTCAATGGCATTCTCTTTGTAGTTTATATTCCTAGACAATAAGAAGCCCATAGCCTGATCCACTTCAGCTGCTCTCCTCTCTTTCTGTTTGCTTCTTGAATTGTTCTGCACAACTTCAAGCTGGACTCTCTTCTCTCTAATGAGCTAAAATTCTGCTAAAATAGAAATTCCACCTGCTGTTGCTCAAGATGTGGACTTTTACTTTAGTAAGAGCACATGACAAGAGAAATAAAAATAAATCATAAACATATACAGGCACATCCTCAAATATAACACCTTGGTTCTACTCAAATTATTGAGTTTATTTTTGTTGTTTTTAAGTTTGTCTTCTTTTGAAATAAGAGATCTGTGGGCAGGTTTTAAACAGACTATAGCTGTGTTTCTGCTTGCACAGAAATCTGGACTGCCTGTGTTGTTTTGGGCATGTTTTCTTTGCAGCACAGACCTTGTCTAACTGCCCCGTGTATCTGTCTGTATTTTATTTGCCTTAGAAAATCCCCAATTTGAAAAAACCTGGAGAAAAATAAGATGCTGTAAGCATGGATAGAGCTGGCACTGAAATTCCAGTGTTTTCTATTCTTTTTGCAACCCTTTGGAAGCAGAGCTCCTCTCCACAAAGGCAACACTTCATCCTACTAGACACTCTTCTTAATATCCCTGAAAAAATCTTTTTAATGACCAAAGAGGAATACCAAACTTAAGTTTAAGGACTCCCATTTTTGCTCTTCAAGTGTGTTCTAGACAGCCTTGAATTACAAAGCCTGGGAAGCAAATAGGAGAGGTCGGGACAGCATGATTTTGTCAGCTGAAGGAGCTGGGGTTTTGTTCAAAACCCTCCTTCCACCTCTGTGTTAGCAATTTGAATTATTGCAGCTGAGTGCTGAGCAGAGATTTGGAGGATCCTTTGGTTTGAGAAGAGAGGGTGAAGCACACTGATGTGTGATGCACTGCCTGTTCCTACAGACACACTCCAGTTCTGATGGAAAATCCAGCCACTGCCTCAAAAGGACTTGTCAAGTTAGTGGCTCCACTTTCTCTGTCTGAAGTTGCCCTATTGTGTCACATTGTAAAATGCCATGTGAGAGAGAGACATGGAAAAGCACCCTCCATCCAGGCCTAGGGTAATAAATTAATGAGCTACAATCAGCAAAACAACCATGCCCTGTGCCTCTGAGACTGGAAACCTAGCTCTTCACATCCAAACCCAGGGGCTGGAGCTCTTGAGCTAATGGTAAATCTCTCTGACATGTTGCAGCAGCAGATCTCCTCTCCTTGCTCACCAGCCCCATCACACCCCAGGAAAACCTCACAGTCTGAAGCCAGAAGCTCTCACAGAGTTCCAGAGGTGGAATAAACCCTGCTGCCTAGATGTGAGGACACTTACCCTGCTGGAATGTAGCTTGGTGTTGGGGAGGAAGAAATAGGAAAGTCTTATAGAAATTATTACCTGGTGAAAGATGCTTAAAATATAGAAATTACAAATGAGATTGAAATGAAGACAAGTTTTGAGATACCAAACCTCAGTTACTGAATAAACTGAAAAACAATGGTATGGCCACTGCAGGTGATCTCCCACTTTAACTGAACAATGGTCTTCCTTGATTAGACAATGGCCCTTGCCTGCCTGCAGGTCCAAGGGTCAGAGTAGACTTTATTAACTTAGCATAAGGTAAAAAAAAAAAAAGGCAGTTTTTAGGGTTTAAAATATAATGCCATATGGTAATACAAGGATGCTCATAGGCTGTATGTATATGCTATAGAATTTGTATCTTGTCCTAGATTGGTTAGTGAAAATTAGAATATTCAGCATAGAACATGATTTATTGTATTTTAAGTGAGAACCACGGGATTCCGATTCTTTTTCCCCCGATTCCTGTACCTCTCTCTCTCTCACCTCTCTGACCTGCTCCGAACTGCGCCTGGCGGTTCATGGCAGCTCTCTTACCCCCATGCTCTTTATTACAATAAACCTCATGCTCTAAGATCAGACTCTAGAGATCTCTGTCCCAGTCCAAACTGTATCCACACACCGCAGAAGCCATCCAACAGGCACCACAGATTTCTGCAGCTTGGGACACCATTAACTGTGGCAGTCGATGCTTCAGCTGCCTGCTGTGGGGAGGGCTGAGCTGGTGCTCCCCACGGCTCTGGGGAGCAGAGAGGCAGCAGAGGCTGCAGGGACAGGAGAGACTCAGTAATGGGCTGACAGTACACCTCTAAATACCTGTGAATACCTGTAAATACCTCTGAATGCTGTCAGCAAAGGTGGAGCATCCCCAGGGAATAGCACAGCTCCCAGTGTGTGTGCTGGTAGCCTGGAACTGATCCTGTTACAGTGGTCAGGTTAAAGCACTGGAGCCCTGACACGATGCATTTGGACACTTTTCTCTGCTTTAGAAGTTATTTGGTCACTCCTCACACACAGTCTTCACTCCTTGCTGCTCTGTGCCTTCCTCACCCATCATCTGGAGCAACTGGCTTGTGTTGGCTCAGGAATCTGAGTAAGGAAGGGACTCTAATTCTGATTGCATCTGATCAATTAAGCTGAGTTTAAAAATAAACTTTCTTAACTCTCTTCTCCTTAAACTAAAATGCATTTCATGTAAATTCTTTATATAGGTGTGCAAAGGAGGCACTAAAACTTCAGATTTTCTCAAAGGCTGGTGGCTGAGCATTGGATATTCTCTGGCAAATATGAACTTTTTCAGTAAAAGCATTTGCAGAAGTAAATAGGGCAGCCAGACTCAAAGAGGCAGCACTGGTTTTATCCCAGGCAGGCAGAGCCACTGAACTTTATTTAATTTTAACTATTCCTGAAACTGCAGCCATGATTGCTCTCACAGGGGAGAACAAATGGCATCAGACCCAGACTTCCCAGTCTGGAGCTTGGGTTGAGGCAGCTTTGATGCTCAGAGTGCTGGGAACCCCAGCCTGGCCTGTGGGAATTTACCTTCTGCATCTTCATCAGATTAGAAGGATGATGCTTTAATTGTCAAGATCCAAAGCAAAGCTTAGGTTGGTGATCAGCTGGTCACTGCCTTCCTCTCCCTGTGTGAGGCAGTGGTGGTGAGCAGGGCTCTTAGTGAAATAAAGATTTCTCATTCTTTAACCCCTTCCAGCCAGGCCCTCTCAAAGCTGCTGAATTTATTCAGGAAATCCAACGCTGCTCCTTGAGAAGCTGAAATGTTTGCCACAACCTCGTGTGGTGGGAAGGGTTGTTTTTGAGGCCACAAGTGCAAAGCCTCAGATGTTTGAGCCCTCTCATCTCCATCCACAAAGAAGTTGTTCTTTGATTTCCTTTTCCCACTTTGCTCTGGCATTGTTGTCAGGAGACTCTGCAAATGTCAAAACCATTATCAGTCACAGGCAAGCAGGCTCTTAATTGAACTTTTATTCTCCTGTCTAACTTGCTGCACTCCAAAGAAAAAGCTACGTTGCTGGCATGGAAATGGCCTTTTGGAAATCACTGACAGTTGAAAGTAAATTATCTGAAATTGAGATATATGTATTTATCCCCATTTGGACTTTTCTTAGATTTTTATGTATACCTGTACAAATAAACACATAGATTTTTTGTATGCTCATAGTATCACTGTGTGTTTACATGCATATATAATAATGAAATATAGATCCAGATGTTTGAATATACCTTCCCCCTTGCAAGTTCACTCAGTCATGTGGCATCTCCCAGCTCATAAAATATCCTGTTGCGTTGTGACAGGAGCCCACAGAAAATAAATAAAAATGATGGGAGGAGAAAGTGTGAAATAACAGTGCTGTTTGCTGCCTTGTGCTATCTCCATCCTTCTTTTTTATCCTTTGTTCACACTGTTTCCCTTCTCCATTTATGTTGATTGAGGCATGACAGGCAGAGCTGATATTCAGCTGCCTAAGTCCATAAATGTCTCTTTGGGTGATGCTCTGCTCCAAACAAAGTTCAGGGCAATTGGAACAAATGTCCTGAGTCCATTATTAGTCCTGCTGCTTTATTAGGACATTTTTTCCCCTTTATGTCTCCCTAAATGGATAGCTCAGCTCTTGTCAGATCTAAGTTGTCTTCAGGAGCCTACTGGATGGCAAATGCTGTTTTTGCCTCTAATCCCCCAAAGGACTCTGAGCCTCTTCTGATTTATTTCTTCTGTAAAATCTGACTCACTGTCCCGGCTCTGTGCTTCTGTATTTTGTCTTTCATTCCACAGGAATTCAAAATGCCTTACAAAGGGATAACATAATCCTGACCCTTTAGGAACTGAGCCCTGAACCCAAGGGTGTTTGTTTTTGATTTTTTTTTTGTCCCCTTTCCCATCCACAAAATATAACCTGTGGTGAACTCATTTTTGATAAGCAGAAAAGCTTGTGAAAAACATCTCATTTTAGTCCTACTCAAGACTGAGTTTATGCCTGTAAAAATGCTGTTATGGGGTTCTCAGCTTCAAGCAGTCTCTGATTTGTATTTTATTTGTATTGAGCAGAGATATTTGCAGTTTCCAGAAACAGGAACTGCATGAGCCCAGAGTACTTCCAGGTCAGATCCTATGGATGTCCAACAGCTGGAGGAGTAGCAAACCATTGGCTGAAGATCTGCTGTTAATCAGGAGTAAAAGGGACACCTCTGAGACTTTCTGCCGAGGAAAGTGGTGGAATCACCATCCCTGAAAATATTTTAAATGTGTGGATGTGGCACTTGGGGACATGGTTTAGTGATGAGCTGAGTGGTGCTGTGTTGATGGTTGGACTCGATGGTCTTAGAGGTCTTTTCCAGCCTTAGTGGTTCTGTGAGAAGGCTAAGGTGCCTTTGGTACCCCACAAAAACTGTTTTTTTTCCAAGTGTGTGCAGTGAGGTGTTGGGTTAGGAGGCAGTGATTTCCCTTCCCTGTCACTGATGCCAAAATCATGTGGAGGTTGGAGAGTCCATGTCAGGTGGCTCCTGTGGCAGCTGAAGTCACCATGGAGATTGTGACATTGAAGTGCAAAGGAAGGGATGGCAGCACAGTCACCACCTTTGTGGGGCAATCCCAGAGGGCTGGCTTTCCTCAGTGGTGTCTTCCCAATGGAAAACCCCAAATTCTGTAGCAGCATGCCAGGAAACCCTTCCAGGTGTGACTCCTTGTACTTTCCATCCCACTGTCCCTCACTTTTTAGGTTATGCTCTGGATAAAACCTGTTCTGGACCCAGCCACGGAAGCACAGAACTGTTTGGGTTGGAAGGGACCTTTCAAGACCTTCTACAACAACAGAGAGGTGATGGATGCCCCATCCATGGGAACATCAGATGTCAGGTTGGACTGGGGTCTGAGCCTGAGCTGTTTCACCACCTCATTGTCAAAAACTTCTTCCTTATTTGTAGCCTCAATCTATCTTCTTTTAGTTTAAAACCATTACCCCCTTCCTATCACTCTATGCCCCACTAAAAGCCAGTCCCCATCTTTCTTTAAGCTCCCTTTAAGAACTGAAAGGCCACCCCTGATGGTTCTTCAGCTTTCCCCTCTCCCCTGCTGAAATAACCCCTATTTCCAAGTAGGGAGGCACTGAGGAAATGGCAGATGGAGGGTACCAAGCTGCGACAGCTCTGCTGGCAGCACCAGAAGCTGCTTTTATTGCTCCCCACCATGTTACAAGACTCAAGAGGTAAGAAAGGACCTGCATGTGGATTTTTGTCACCTATGCTACTCATAAACAATAATTAAATCTTGACTTCTTGCTCATTGCCTCTACTCGGGTTGCAGTTCACAAAGAGATTTTTGGTTTCCCATGGGTCAGAGGCAGAGGTGAGTATGAAATATTCATTTCTGTGTGAGAGCTCTGTAACTTCTGTAACTTACACAGATTTCTTTTTTTCCCCCTCTTTGATATCTTCACTAAAATATCTTTTCATCACTTGATGGCAGTAGAGCTATAATGTAAATTTATAGATACTGATGCTGCGTGGATGCATCAAAGGAAAAAAAACCACCTCATATTTATGTTTGTCGATGTATTTTTCTATGGATCCCTTTGCATTAAAAGTTTGAAGAGATATAAGGCACAGGAAAGCTTTTTATTTTCAGAAGAGATTAATGCAGAGGATATTTCATTTATTCACAGTCGTCATAAATAACATTTGTTGCAACCAAACATCCCCAAAATTCCTTCAGCTTTAACTCCAAACTCTGCAAATGTGAAATAAACTTTCTTCTTTCATTTTTACCTTTTGTGCACTTAATTTGCTTTCTGTTGTTAGTGCTGTGGTGAAAGCAGCAGCTCTTGTAGTTATGAGCCTGTGAGGTTTCACACTACTGGCAGTGCTTGCTCTTTTACAGTCAAAATACACATATGAAAAGCAGCACTACTGATATCAAGTTACTCTCAGCTCTCATCACCTGAAATTCACACAAGCCCTGACAAAAAATAAGACTTTGCTATGTAACTAACAAATGCTGATGCTTCTTTGTAGGAGTGTTCCTACAATCAGATAAAAGTAATCTTCATAAAAGCAGGACTGTCCCCATGTCACCCTTTCTGTCTCAGCCTGGGAGGTTTGGAATGCTGTGGTTATAGCAAAAATCTGGCTCTATTCCCCAGAGATAAACCAGCAGCCCACCTTGTGTCTGTGCACTGGCTGTGCAGCAGTGTGAACTATTTGCCAACTAAACTGTGAGCTAAAAATAGGAGCTGTTTGCCTTGCCTGCCTTTTCCCCCAAGAGACTGGCACATATGAGTGTCTCGATTACCTGTGGCAATGAATCCAGAGCCTGCCTTGCCAGAACCAAACCTTTATTTTGCTGCCTGGATGCTCTGCGAGCTCCAAAATATTTCCTTGCCTGGAGTTACGAGTGTACAATTTCCTGAGCTCCAAATCTTGCACGAACCTGGCAGTGCCTTCTAAAGGAAAAACGCCTCCCATCCCAGCACTGATCACCCCTGGCTCATATTTTTACCCTGCTTTGACGTCAGAGCAAGCTGTTTTTTTCCCTCTTTTCTAAACTTCCAGCTCTAAAAAGTTTTGCAGAAGTATCTGGCAGCAGCACAGCTGCAGCATTTCACCACTGCAGAGATCCCTGGCTGGAAGCAGAGCATTCCTGCAGAGGGCAGGCAGCATTGCACTGTAACCTCTCTGCAAACCCATGAGCTGTGCTGACAGACATCCCCTCCTGTCCCAACCATCCCAGCATTTCTTCTGCTGCTGGGTGGCAGAGCTTGTGCTCTGCTTGCCCTCCCAGAGGTGTTTTTGCAGGGGCACCTGAGAGCATCACTGGTGGGATGCAGACCCAGCTCTGCTCCTGCAGGCAGGGCAGCAACAACCCCTGCCTGCCCTTCCTCCCCCTTTCCCTGTGAGGCTGCTCCAGAGAGCATTTCTTATCCTTTCTCTCTCACACACAGGTCTCTGGTTCAATTAATATTTAATTCTTACACTCACTGGGACAACCTGAGCTGGGTAGGTGAGGGAAATCTTGTTCCAGGCTGTGTTGGCAGCCTGCTGAACAGCTGCCTGGGGAGGTGGGGCACTCGCAGTCATTTATCCCTTTCCAATCAGGCAGAGATGGACTTGAAAATATCTCCTATCACAGACTTATCTCATATATAAATAGATTTAGGACTGGGTTTTCTTTCCCTCACCTCCACAACTCAGAGAGAAGGGAACTCTGGTGGTTTGTCTGTCCTTGCTGGCAGCACCACCCATTGATTGCCCCATTCTGAGCCTTTTCCTGAAAGGTTCTTTGGCAGGATTTTACAGATCCAACCCTGAGCCCTTTCCTGCGAGGACAGGAGCTCATGCAGGGGACAGAGCCAGGGCATTCCCACCACAACACCCACCTTGCAGAGCTTCTCTCTGAGCCCTGCCCTTGCTCTGATCTGCCTGTTCTGCCTCTGGACTCCAAAAATCCCCACTTAGCAGGACCTGTCCTTTATGATTCCCCATTCCTCTGTTCAATCCACTGTTAAGTGAGGCAAGCAAAGGAAAACAGACCCTCTTGATACCAGAAAAAACTGCTGTTATTTCACTCCGAGGTATTTTGACATTAATAATGTTGGGAACATTCAAATAATGCTGCCAGGGGAATGGAGCAATATTTAACTTTCTTTTTACCTCAATCTCATTACTTGCTAGAAAGCCTGTTATGGAACAATAGCTTTTTTGTTTATGAAAGGAAAACAGGAAAAATACTCCATAATTTTAAGACCTAAAATTGCTAAAGACAACACAGAGATTATTTACCCCAAAGCAACAATCTCAACTTCAGCTACAGCAACTTTATAGGAGCTGCAGCAGCTTTTCAGTTTTCTGCATTTTACGACTGGTGAGAACTTTCACCATAAATTCAGACATTTGCAGTTCCTTTATCTGTCATAAGAAAGTGGTTGGTAAATGAGTGAAGTGCTCCAGATCCCAGGGATGTTATGATCGAACATCTGCTAAGTCCGTGGAAAAACTCCCTGTTGACTTCTGCCAGTTCTGGATCAAGCACTTTTGAAAAAGATGGAAAAGGCAGGATATTTTTGCCTCTTTATCATTTAGCAGTAAGAAACCTGTTAGTCTGAAGTTCCTTCCCTGAGCCGGTGTAATTCCACTGGACTCAGGCCTTCACTGGAATGGAATTAGACCAAGAAATATTAGGGTGAGGTTTCTGGGTAATGAATTATGTTTGTCCTCAGAAAATGAACTCTTGTGATGTGCTTCATCTCCCTGCAGGCTGTGTGAGCCAAGCTCTACAAAAAATTACTTTATAGATGACTCTGATGCTCCCAGTCCCTTCAGAAGGGCTGTGACCTCCCTGCACTAAGCTCAGACTCTGCTGAATGTACTTCATTACTGCGTTGGTCTGATTTTTCACCCTTTCACAGAAGAGCATTAACCCTCTTTGTTTAGATGCTTCCTGAAATGATTTTTGCTCTGGCAAGCCCCCACTCCTCTGAGGAGAGTCCCCTGCTGCCATTTGCCATCAGCAGCATTTCTGGGGTGCTGCTGAGCTGCAGGAGGATTCAGGCTCAGGGCTGATTTCCTTCCTATGGCTTTGTAAAGGCTCTTGTTGTCTGCACAAAGCAAGCCTGGAAGGACCCCACCAGCTCTCTCTGCTGGGGACAATATTGTAAAACTGCTAATTTCTTCTGAGGTCTTCCATGAAGGAAAAAATTAACTGCTCCCTTCATTCTGTTTTCTTCAGAAAGAGAGGGCACGAGCTCCAGGCTGCTGTCACTCACACTTTTCCTGAGTTCCACTTTATCCTCATTTTCAGTGCTGAAATTTGGGGTTAAGATAAATCCCCCCACTCAATTCCCCCCAAAAATTGTCACCACTCCTTGTTCCAGCCCCCTTTCTTTATTTTACTACCCTCCTCTTCAGCTCATTTGCAGCATTGCGACCTGTCAGGATGGAGCCACCTCACTGCACTTGGGGTATCAGCCCTGACCAGATCCTGTCTGAATGGCCTCAAGCTGCCCTACTGAAACCCCAACCCAGTGAGAAATTATTTATGCTGCCTCAACCTTGAGCACATGTGCTTATGAGGTTAGTCTGGTACGTCTAAATCAATCCTAAATTGCAAACTCTGAGATTAATAATGTCCATTTCAGGGTCCAGGCCTCTTTTATGATTCTCTGTATACTCTTTCCATGCCTTTCCCCCTAAAAATGGCCATAGAAGTGTCAATTTTTCAAGAAAAAGGTTAAATAGTTGGCTTATTTTCTCCTTCTTTTGTTTTTATTTTTTGAAATACTTGTATCAAACTAAATTGCCCAGAAAATAAAACAGTTTTTGTTTTGGAATGAAAGGACATCATGCACATCTCCGGAGGACTGAAGTTGGTAGACCAAACTGTTTGTCTCAAGGTAAAATGATGCTCAAAGTCTTTTTCATAGGGAAAGAATTTAGGGTCCAAAAAAAAGGAAAATACAAGGAAATTACTGGGGATCTTTCCTTGTTCTGAGTATTTTGCATGTGCTCTGGTCCCTGTGAACTTGGGTTCATGTTTAGGGTGTTGAAGCCTGGCTGGGCACCAGGGTTTCCTGGATAATGGATCAAAGTCTGGGCAGTGTTACCTGCAAAAACACTCCCAGTACAAACTGTCCCTAACTGAGTGCTTGGGCACAGTCTGAGTGTGGGATGTATATTTCATTTTTTTGGCTGCCCCTCCTCCTTCTGCTTTCCTTGTCCCTGATGTAGATCACTAAATTTTTGGCAGATTGAATCCTCTATGATATCTAATCTATTGATTGCTACACCAGTTTATTTGCAAGTTCACACCCATGTGACTTCCAGTCTGGGGGATGAGGAGAAGGAGCTGCATCTCTGGACTCTGAACACCTCTCAGATGTCTGAAGAGCCCTCTTTGCTGATCCTGGAGTTCCTGGTTGCTGCTTGTTCACAGGAAACCCTTAAAACCCTTCTGCAGTTTTTTTGCTGGTTTCGAAAAGCAGACAGGCATTTACTTTAAAGGAATAAACTGGAAGCCTTTAGAGCTCCATCATTGCTATGCTGGTGGTGTCTCTCCCATGTCTCCACGGGCTGAGCAGGCAGAAGGTCTTCTGACAGCCTGAGCTTTGCTTGGGTTCAGAGTGAACAGCTCTTCACGTAAAGCCCAGTGAGAGGGGAAAGCTCTGGGGGAAAGAGTATAAATATATTTTAAAAGTAATATTTAGCCTATTTATGTCGGATTTCCTGCCACACCAACACAGCCTACCCTTTCTCACCAGCTTTGCCATGGATCTGAACAGGGACACGCTGTGGTCTCCTCCATCACTCCCACCTGGAGCTGTTGCAATTAAAGATAGTTATTTTACGTTCAGGAGGAAGCTTGCTGGCTCTGGCAGATCAAAACCCCGGAATTATGAACGAAAAAGAAGGGGACCAACTGATTGAGTTTTCTGGGCTATCCTTAATCTGCAGCAGTGGCTTTGCACAACTCTGATGTGAATGTGCCTCAATGCCCTGGACATCTCCTTTCTCCTGTGTGGGATCCTTTTCACCTCATTATAGACATGGAAGATTTAATTGTTCAAGCTGAAAGAGGCTGTGTGGGCTCTCACTGCTGTTGTTAAAATATTTTCCAGAGGGGGATTTATTTCATCTGCGCTAGGACTCTGTCTTACAGTCTCCTTAATACATCACTCTCAGCTGGTGTAGAAAATAAGCAATCCTATTACACCCCTTCCCTCTGGCTGTGCAATCCTGCCTGCTCCCTTCATTTCCATGAAGAATCTGGACGGGGAATTCAGCTGGCAAAGAATTACCCT
This sequence comes from Petroica traversi, assembly GCA_025920805.1. Taxonomy (NCBI): domain Eukaryota; kingdom Metazoa; phylum Chordata; class Aves; order Passeriformes; family Petroicidae; genus Petroica; species Petroica traversi. Next base: position 29,132,562 of record JAHLSL010000015.1, read on the forward strand.
CGGTGTTTTTTGGGTTTTTTGTGAGGGGAAGTGTGTAGTTTTACTTTTGTTTCAGCCAGCCCAATTTCTGGGACACTGTGCAGTCAAAGAAAATCTAGCAATGACAAAAAGAAAGACAAAGGAATAATTGCCTGAGGCAGAGGGACCTTGAAATAATAGCAGCACCCAGAACCTTGGCTGGAGTAAAGTGACTGTGGAATTACCCCCTTAAAGAAGACAAATCTCTCTTTGGGGGGATGTCTCTCATACCCCAAATGAGCTTAGATTTCCGTTTAACAGGAGGCTGACTTGCCTTTAGCCTAAAACCCAGCCTGAAAAGGGCTTTAAGTGTCCCTTCCAAACCAAATTATTCTCTGATTCCATGCTCTGAAGGAACAGCAATAACTTGTGTGCTGGAGTTTTATCCCCTGGCCTGCCTTGGCATATTCACTGCCTTCCCTTTGCAGTTTGTCCCTCGTGGCTGCAGCTCAGCTCCTTCTGCCTCTGGGGACAGCAGGCACCTGGCACTGCCAGCACTGTGCTGAGTGGTGGACACACACAGGCAGTGCCCTGGCCACAAACCCCTTGCTTTAAAATGTACTCACAGATTTATTCCCACTGGAGTCAGCGTTAGTGTAGATCAGAACTGTTTCTTGGTGGAGTAAGGAGCAGATCCATTAAAACTGGTGGGGCTTTCCCTGAGGTTGAAAGGATTTGGACAGGGCACCCCGTTATTTGTGAGGAACCGACAATTTATATGTTTCCCTGCACTGACAAGAAAGAGAACAGGGACTGAAGAAAACCAGGCAACATTTAGAGCCCTCAGTCTCCCATCAGCTTTGGCACAGTGGGGTGCAGATGACACAGCAATGCAGATGTGATGAGTGATTTCTGTGGCAGCTGAAGTTCACTGCAAAAAGTTCACCAGAAAGCAATCTCGGCAAAGAAATTGCTGCAGGGAACTGCAACAAATAAGAATTACAATAAAGAACCAATGACAAGAAAGCAGAAATGACAGTTTTTCTGGAAGCATTTCCTGATTTATCTCCAACCAGAGTCTCTCCAAGTGAGCATATTAGAGCTTAGACCGTACAGCAAAGACATAATGAAACTCGCTTAAAATACAGACGTCCTCACTGCCTGAGTGGTTCTGGTTGCTAAAAGATACTTCAATAAGTGAATAGCCTTGAAGCACAGGATGACCAGATGAAGGAAATTGTTTTGAAGGGCTGCCACAGATAAGCTGGCTCTTAGTAACACACATATCCTAATTCTGCTGCTGGTACCGAGGGGGAATAATGGCAGGGCCATAAGGTTTTCTCTCCTCTGCCTCTCTTGACAGCAGGAAGTTAACTGAGATAATATTTAAGAATGGACATAACATCCTGTGAGTGCCACACACACAGAGCAGGCACAGATCATGTCAGCTGGGCTCTCTGTGCCCTGGGCACTGTCTCAGCATGGCCCTGTCCCCTCTGTCTCCTGTCCATGATCACATTCCAGTCGTGCCCTGAGCAGGGATGTGCAGCCCTGGCTGATGTCCTGCCATGAAAACCCCGCTGTGAACCCAGCCCTCTGCTTATTTTGGGCACTCTGAGGAGAAAGACAATTAGAAATTATGGGTCAGCACTGCAGGGACACCACACAGAGATCAGAGGAGATATGAGATGGAGCTTGGACGTGGCCAGCCCGCCCCAGATGGTGCTGCTGATGTGAGCAGTATGGGCATGGACCACACCACTCCAGCTGGGTCAGGAGCTGGGTCTGTGCTCTGGTGGGACTCAAAGGCAACAAGGATGTGCCCACTCAGGCTCTCAGGTTTGATCTCAGCACCACAGGAAGATGAAGGACTTCTTTAGCAGACCCAGCATCTTTCTGTAATGTATTTAGTTATCTCACCATAACTTGTCTGCATCTCTTGTATTTTTGGAAGGTTTACAATAACCTGGACATTTTCCCTGCAATGAGCTGGAAAATAAGACTCCAGTTGAGGGAACTGTTTTGCCAGTGGGCCATGGCAAGTTCAGCTGGCAATGACAAGAGCTTCCAGTGACTCTTGCCCCTGGACAAGAGCTGTGCCACACAGGGTTCAGTGCAAGTGTGCAGAAGATGCCTGAGAAAGGGAGGGATGGGGTGACAACAGCTGAATTTTAGGAAAAATCTCCCTCTAACACAAGACAAAAGCACAATGAATGAAAAACAAGTGTCAATAATTCTCCTTCAGGTTCAGGCACTGGTTTTAAACAGGCACTGGCTGCTAATTTCTTGGTATCTCCACAGAAAGAGGAGAGACAGTATGAGCCAGGGAGGTGGGGAGAAATGAGAAATGTGGCATTCTCCTTTTCCTAAGTGACCTTTTAAAATCAAGCAGCTGAAATCTAAATACCAGGGGGGAGCCTGGGGGAGAAATTGCAGACAGCATCGCTGTTCCATGCTCCAGTCCTCTATTGAAAAGGCAGCACAGGAGGCTGAGTTAAGGCATGAAGGGAAGGGTCACTCCTTTTTCATTTAAACAACCAGAGCAATCATTTCACGTTTGGCAGATCATTACTAAAATTCTACTCATAAATTCCGACTCGGTTTGTTTAGAACATAAAATTAGGGATTCAGGCAGCTGCAGAGTAAAATGAAATATTGAAACAAGTAGTACTTGGTGTTTACATTAAATATGACACGGCAAACAAAATGGTTTACTTTGGTGATTTCTGCAGCACACTGAAGTCAGTGCCATTTAAACCAGACTTATGCTGCTCTATCTACATTTTGAAGCCTTTGTTTAATTCAATCAGTGTTTTGTGTGTGTTAATACTCTAGGAGCTGATTTGCAGATCATTGTGTGATGCCATCGATCCCACCGAGTTCTTATCTTCACCTGAGCCATGGCATGTCCCTGCCCCTGTTAAAATTCCTAAAGCCAGAGGCCACTACATCAGAAAATCAATTCTTCCTACAGTAATGCTTGACCTGAGCCTTCTGCATACCCTTAGCGAGTGATCCTTCATTGAGCCTGAGAATTTCCATGGACAAGGGCCCCGTATCATGGAATGCCAGGAGTGACCCTGGAAATTGGTGTTGCAGCTTACAGCAGGTGAAGTGGTAGGAAGGCAGCGTGGATGGAGGTGAAACCTCTGAAATGAGGAGGATTCTGTGGCCCAAAATGCTGCTGATGCAGTATTACTGTGTGGCACTCACAGGTGGGTTGAAGAGAAGCAAATTTCTGGAGCATCTCTCAAATCTGGTGCAGAGGACGGGCTCTGCTAAGTTTTGCCAGACCCAGAGGTCACTGAAGGGACCAGTGAGTTTATTTCTGTTTTCTCATGCCCATGGGCAGCAGGTCATGGCTGGCTGGCTCTGATGGCTTTGAGCAAGGTCCCTCACAGCTTGACCTGCCCCGAGTGAATTGTGACAGAAGGTGCATTTAAGCATCAGAGTGACCTGGAGACCTGGTGACTTCTAATGAAAGGTTTTAAGTTTTAATTGTCTGCAGTCACTGGCCTAGTTTGAGCCACCTGCCGAGTAGCAGAAGTCTGTAAAGAGACAGCACTGAAAATCTTAGGCTATAAAACATCTGCTGGCTTTAAAATGACTTAAATAGATTATAGTCATGCTGTGAAGCTGTTTGTTTCAGTTCCCTTGTTTAGATTATACCAAAGAATTGCATTCAGGAGGGGAGGTGATGAAAGAGAATTAGATAAATTGGTAGAAGATGCTCCAAATCCTCCCTTTCCCATGGCAGGCTCTGAAAAGACATCACCTTTCTCCTGCTGGTACAGGACTTGGAGGCAGCAGGGGGTCAGAACTGGCATCTGTCACCTCTCTGAAAGTTTGATAGTCAGAGATGCACTGGATTATTGCAAAACCAGCCCACAGTCATAAGTGGGCTGGTGCCCAGAACTGCTCAAAGAGTGAACTTCTGGGGTGATGTGTGGGGTGAGGCTCAGCTACAGGGCCCCATCAGCTCCTTCTGCAGCAGGTCACAAAGTGCCACCTTTTGCTCATGTAAGAAAGGTCAGATAATCAGCATTCAGCCAGAAGGAGAGAAAAAAATGAGTCTGAGATTCATCAGAGTTAAAGCAAATGTTATAAATTATGCATGACCACTCATCTATTTGTGTATTTCCATTCATAAGATGGTTGAGGGTCTTTTCTGGGAGGGAAAAAAACCCACAAACTCAAACCCAAAACTACTGGTTTGGTTTAGTGTTCAGAAATTACCGTGTGACCTGGAAACAAAGTTTTGCCTAAGAAATAAATATCCTCCTACTCCCAAACAGTCCAAATGTTGCTTAGTGCAATTTAATAAGCCAGGAGCTACACTAATTATTTTCTGTTATACCATAATCCTTTGACCACTACTTCCTTCCAATGCAGGATTTTCCCAATTAAATGCTGAAAAATAACTCGTTTTGGTTAATCCTGCCAGAAGACACAAAATCCTTACACATGAGCTTTCAGAATTCCAGCTGCAAACCCCCACAAGAATCAGAGACCACAGGAGTTCAGGGCAACACACGTAAGGGTGATGCATGCATGACATGTGTGTGTGTAAATCAAAGTGAATTTTGGTCTTTGGACCTCAGGTGTTGTTGCCTGTATTCTCAAGAAACTTGGCTGCATTTCAGACTATTTCACCAGAACCTGGAAAACAGGGAAAAAGAGGAATTGGAGTGGCTCTTCATATTGCCACACAGTCTTTCACCAGGATCACCACTCATGCTTTTCCTGCCAGATATTTTCCTGGTCTATCTTTAGATAACTCCAATGCAGAAGAAAAATCATCCAGATAATGAATTCAAATGCTGCACCATTCATTAGATTATTTATCCTTAAGGCCTACCCTGCAATTTTTGATATAATTCAAGATTCATTCCCACTCCTGTGTCAGAGGCAGCAAGAATACATGATCCTCTTTGCAGCAGAGCCTGTTTGCTGTCTCCCTCTCTCCTTCTCTCATCTCCTCATCAGTATAAACAGCTCCAGATCTGTCAGCCCCTCTCCCAAGGGACATGATCTGTAAACCTCTAGAAGTTCTTCTAGTTCTACTTATCCTCTCTATCTTCATGTGTGATGCTCAAATTTAGAGAATAAAGTCGCTTCCAATAGTTAAGAGCCAAGGAATTTGTGTCTCATAGGACCTATAATGGTATGTTTGGATTTTTTAGCAGCACCAGCATATTTAACTTGATCCTGGTTGGTTTTGCAAAGTCTCCCAGGTACTGTGTTGAAGAGAAATGGTTTAAGTAGTTGGATCCCATCCTCTCCCTCTCTAACTTGGTTTTTACTGAGGGTTATTATTTTGCACTTGTCCACACCAATTTTTCTCATACTTGTTCATCTCACAAAGCAGCTCTTTCTCTCTTGTTGTAGCAACAAAACAGAACAGGAATTCACTGATGAAAACACTGAAGAGTGCAAGACCCACTGCAAACCCTGTGAAAAACTACTCAATACATCACTTTAACAGCAAACCTGTGACAACTCCTCTCTGTGTCTGATTATTACACCAGTTTTGCACCAATTCTGCGGTTGTTTCTTGCTGAGTTGGCTTCTGCCACTTGTTTAGGAGGACATCATATGAGGAATTGTCAAAAATCTTGAGTAAAAGAGGCATCTCCTGCCACTCCTCCCTCCACTGGCCTTTGTCCTGTCAGAAAGAGATATTATATTTCCTTCACATGATTTCTTCTGAACAAATCTGTATTAGCAGACATCCATTTCCTCATTACTTGCCAGTAAGATTATTTGTGTGTTTTTTACAAACTGCCCAGCTATTTATTTGAGGAGGAGAGTGTTTATATTGTTGCTCCTTCCCTTTCCTTCCCCCTTTCCTCACCCTGTAGAAATGTTTGTGTACCCACTCTGCTCCACTTTGTTATCCCATCAAGCTCTGTGTTAAAAGTAGCTGGGTTTTCCTCCCTGTTATTGAATTTCTTCTGCACTTGTTTTGGTTGTAAGAAGACCTTCCCTTTGATTTTCAGACTGGATTTATTTATTTCTGGGCAGTTTACACCTACTTCTCTTTTGCTAGGTCTGTCTTTTCACTTAAGCCGTTCTTTTCTCCTCCCTGGTGTTTATCCCCAAGGAAAGCTTTGCAATTTCATCCCTTTCAGGCTTCATTTTTCTAGAGTAAATAGAAGAAGCAGTCACCTATTTTATTTAATTTTTTTACTTGTATAAAATAGAATATCCTATCAATTCCAGGAGCGATTTTTCTGCACCTTTGACTATTGGATTTCCTTTCCTTCAGCACACATGACCTGGCTTGTCCCAAGAATGCCGGGTGAGTGCTCAGTGGTCCCTGATGGTGATGTAGCTGCAGTCACCTTTGCCTCTTCCATGGCTGCATCTGGCTGGTGTCTCAGTCCAAGAGTGACTCACACCTTTTTAAACACCCTAGAACAGAAATCCCCATTTTCCATCCCAAAATGCATGAGGTCATTTTGTGCTGCAGAGCATAATCCTTTTTTTATTGTTTTGACAAGCTTCAAAGTGATGTGTTTATTCCTGAGGGGTTTCTCTGATGCTCTTTGTATTCCTGCTGCTCTCCAGCTTTGTATCACCAGCACAGTCCATGACTTAACTCCAACTTCCAATGCAAGGATTTACTCACAGAAATACTTTATTGGGATCACTCTCCTGAGAAGTTTTGAAAGAATAATCTCTGTTCTATTTACGTACTACCCATTTCTCTTGCTCCTTCCCTACCAGTACCTTCCACTGTGTCTGCCTTATCTGGGAATTGCTACCATGATATCAAACCTGAAATACAAAAAAAACAGGGACATCTGCTTTATTTCTTACATTTTCAGCATTAGCTCTCATGAAATAAAGCCAATAAGCACCCTGGGCAAGACCAGGGCTGATCCAGACCCCTCTTTGCTGCGTTAATGCAATTCCAGGCACAAGGTTGTATCCTAAAGCAGCTTCTTGTTTGGGATTAGCATCCCACAGCAAGCTGTACAGTTCTCCATTATCTCTCCTGAGCAGAAAGAACTGATTGCTTTCATTTAATTAAAATAAGATGTCATGCTTTGGCCCTCACTCCCACACATAGTCAGCCCAGGCTCAACAGCAGCATTTCTTGAAGCCTGATTTGTGGGGTTAGTTTCTTTCTTGTTTTTGTTTGTTTTGTTTTACTTTGCCTTTTCTTTGTCAGCTCTTTGCATTCTTCTAGTTTTGAGTAGCAGATTATCAAATTAATAGTGAGAATCACCACTTTAAGCTTAGGTATCTTTGCAACAGCCCTGTGCCTTGGGGAAATAAGTTATCCTGCTTTTTTTACAGGCAGGGAACTGAAGCACAGAAGCAAAGGGTCAAATCTGCCACTGCAGATTTATCCCAGTGCAATTCAGGGAAGCAGACAGCTGTATAAAACTGCAGTTACACAGTGATTAACCAAGCTATTTGATTTGCACTTAATGGTTTATTACAGTCTTCTTTTGGTTTGGCTATATTTACTAAATCTGCCGTGGAGCAGCTTAGGGTCAGGATGCTAAATCAGCATAATGATTTTTAAACACTGTGCTGCTGTAGAGAAATTCACATATTTTTGCATGTCTACGCTGCCCAAATGAAAAGCCTGATTCAGCAGCAGCAGCAGGAGCAGCAGGGGCTGAGTGCACACCCAGCAGTGGGTGGGTGACACAGCCCCCCAGAGCCAACCCCTCCGCCTGTCTCATCCTGGCATGGGTTATCCAAGGACACACTTTCAAATGCTGTCACTTTTGGAGGGAATTAGGCTGCCTGAAGTGTGATTTATATCTAAGAAAATTCAATAATTGACTCAGAGCTGAGTGCTCTGACCCATCTGACTTTGATGTTCATGTGCTTTCCCCAGTGCCAGGTTGCACTCACTGGTGACAGAATTTTCCACTTTTAATTCTTGCTTTGAGTTGACTGAAATCTGCCTTTTCTCTTAAACTGGGTAGCTAAGCAGGTATTCATCTTCAGGGGGTTGCTGGAGGGAGGATCAGTGAAAAGGCAGCCAGGAAGATACAAAGGGTAAGTTCAAATTAAAAATCAAAACCCAAAATAAACCCCCCCCAAAACCCTTTTGGTTTGCCTGTGGACGGCCCTGAAAGGATCCTCTCCAAATGGCACCCCTTGTTTATGGGGAAAGGTTCTGCAAGGTGATTCCTGCAGCCAGAAACAATTTCTGGGAGATTTCTTGACTCACTGAGCCAGCTGATTTACAGCCAGTGGGGGCTGAGAAGTGAAATTCTCTGTGTGGGTACTCTTGGTTTAGTGTCTGATGAGGGTTAAAGCCACTGGGCCATAAATATCCTCAATGTGCTCCATGTGAAATCAGGCAGTGGTGAAGGGTCAGGCTCCTGTTCCAGGAGAGATGCTGGAGCAGGGGGAACTTGGCTGATTTGTGCTGATTCATTCAGTCCCACTTGACACCCAATAATATTTACAAGCCCCACTGCTCTGAAAGAAGGGGAGACAGCTCCTGCACCTCACAACAGTTAAATTGATGCAGTGTGAAGCTCCACAACCCTGCCTGGTGCCTCACCTTGCAGGAGGAGATCCACCCACTGCACTTGGAAGGACATGGGTGGCACTGGGGTTGTGCAGAACCTGTCTCTAATTAGGCACAGCCACTTCAGTTCTGAGCTGAAATCCATCAGGAAATGCTGGGTAACACCATTGATTTTACCATTTCTGGCGCAAAAACGCCCAGATTTTCAGCTGTTGAATGGACCCTGAGGCTGATGTTGGTACAAAGGGGAAGAGGAGCTGTTTTGTCCGGCTGTTTTGCTAAACACCAGCACTGAGAAATTGTCACCCTGTGTCCTTGAAATGACCTTTCAGTTATTTCAGTCCTTTAGTCTTTTTAGTTATTCTCCCATTCTCTACAAGCAAAGAGATTTCATGGTTGTGTTTACCAGCTCATTTGCTCTCTCCTCTTTTCATCCCTCTTTCCCCCAGGCTTTAGGGCCAACACAAAGATCTTAGCTCTGTGGAGCCAACAGAGTCCCAGGGGGGACAAGGCTCAAAGAAGTAAACCCAGGCTTGTTAACCCAAAGCACCTCCCAGGACAGCCAGGCTCTGACTGTCTGAGCCTATTTTCAATCAGTTGCAACACAAATGGTTTGGGATGATGACAAACCTTTGACTATGGCTCCCTGGGAGCTGGATCCCTCCTGGTGCCACAGGTGTTGGCTGCCTTAACCATATCATTATCTAGCTGGAAAACATGCAGGGATGCTAATTTAAATGTCAGCTCTGCTTAGTATTTTATCATCAAAAGGATATTGTGCAGCTATTATGTGACCTGCACAATTCATCTCAGGGAATGCCTCCTCTGGTGTCCCAAAGTTGATGGCAGCTCAGCCCAGACTGAATATAAAACTGGAATTTTATTAGGCTGCTGTTTAGGATGAATCCAGCTGAAAACCACCTCCAGAGCTGCCTGGACCCTCTTCCAACTGTTTAAAACAAGTGTCACTAAATCAGACAAATGCTGGTGCTGGGACACAGCAGGCACTAATTTAACCCATATGCTCTGGGAGTGCTCCTACATCTGTTTGTTCTGGGCACAATTAAACAGCAGAATCACATTTTTTCTCTCCCCCCATCAAGTAAAATTGCATCACAATCAAGCCATGCAATTTTGAGCCCACGGTGGCAGCTCACTAATTGGTGTTCAGCAGTGGAAACTCAAACATTGCTGAGCAGTTCAGGGCAGGGCTGTTGGGTTTCCATAGCCAGATTTTGGTAGGGTGGGATGCAGGGATGGCTTCTGTCAGGATCTGCTGGATAATTCCCTCATGTCTATGGGGCCAAACCTGTCTCTGACCAGGGCTGAGCCCTTCAGAGATGGTGATGGTGCCTCTGGGGTAATGTGTGTAAGGAGAGGAAAAACCTCCATCAGCTGGAGAGAGGAATGAGAACTTGTGGGAGGAACAGCTCTGCAGCCCCCAGGTCAGAGCAGGAGAGGCAGGAGCTGCTCCAGGGCTGGAGCTGAAATCCCCTGCAGCCCATGGGGCAGCCCAAGGTGAGGCAGCTGTGCCCCCGCAGCCCAGGAGGGTCCCCAGGGTGACACAGACCCACCTGAAGGTCCCACAGCAGAGCAGGGGGATGCCCAAGGGAGGCTGTGACCCCATGGGAAGCCCATGCTGGAGCAGAGGGATCCTCATAATCCCTATTCCCAATTCCCTTGTGCCACTGGTGGTGAGAGGCAGCAAATTTGGAAGGGAATTTGAGCCCATGAAGAAGGGAAGGACAGCAAGAAGACATTTTAAAGGTTGGTTTTAATTCTCCTTACGCTGCTCTGATTGGATTGGTAATAAATTAATGTCCCCCTGCAGTGTCTGTTTTTCCCATGACAGTAACTGGTGAGTGATCCCTCCCTGCCTTTTCCAAGCCTTTAGATATATTTTTTCTCCCTTTTCCAGGAGAGGAGAGGAGTGCTGGAGTGGCTTTGGTGGGCACCTGGCATCCAGCCCGGGTCATCCCATCACAGCTGGAAATCAGGGATCAGCTTGGCTTGGACAGAAAGAGCTGTGGCATGAAGGAATTATCCTGAGAAAGATGAGTTATTTATGATATGATGCAAAATCTTTTGGTTTCTCTAGGGATTTGCCTCTCATCATTCCTCTCTCCCCATAGTCCTGGCTATCCCAGAGTGTCCAGTGGAAAATTATTCCCTCTCTACTGAAACTTTATCCCCTCCTTACCTTCACAGAGCCACATAATTGCTGCTGCTTTTGAGGAATATTTTTATGCTCCCCACACTCTTTTTCTACCCCTTTTGGCAAACATCTTTACTCTCTGCCATCTTGTTCCTTCACTGTTTCATTGTATTTGCAGTCTTTTGATTCTCCTACTTGTGATCTTGTCTTGTTCTTTGATAGTTCAACAGCTGAGGAAGGGAGAAGGCAAAATAAGAGCAAAATCCAGTTTCTATTCTCTTAAAGCTGGTATGTAAAGTCAAAATCAATATGACATCAATACCTGACAGGAATATGTAGCTCAAATAAGTATAAATGCCTTAATTATAGTCAAGGTCAGGTTTCCAAGTGCTCAGTATTCAGTGTTTTTATTATCTATTTTATTATTATCATTGTGTGCTCTAATGTACTTGAAGATTAGTCATAGAAAATGAACATGGAATAGTCACCTCAACTGGGATTTTGGTATTTTATGTTGAAATTGGTATGAAAATGATCTCAAAGTGCTTTGAAAGAAGAAACTTTGATTATGTGAAAAGAACCTTAATGGCATATTTCCTTCCAGTAATTTCAGGCTGTGTCACTCCAGATGCACGTGAAGAGTAGAATGGTACTTTGATCAGATCAGTGCATATTGTATAAAAATATTAACACTTTTATGATATTTGTGGCTATTTCCATTGCTGTTGTGAAGGAACATCCAAATAAACTAATCCTTATTAAGGCAGGGAAGATTGCAATGAACATTTAATTGGGCTTTCTGAAATACAGTGAATATGAAATTTGATCAATAATTCTGCTTCTCACCTAATGACTTAAACTGAACAGATCTTTTTGGAAAGACATTTAGTCTTGATTTAGAAACTCCCAAATGAAAAAGAATTTACCATGAGCCTCAGTAATTTGTTCCAGTGGTTAATTATCATGCCTTAAATATGTACATCTTATTTTCAGCTTGTATGAGGTTTACTCATATATTAATTGTATATTTGATTGTAATTTGCACTATCTTAGCTAGTTAAATGCAGTGCACTTTCTTTTTTTTTATTCTGCTGATTGGATGACATCTTTAAATAACCAACTTAGCATGAATTACAAAGTTTTACAATCAGTTATACAAATGCAAAAATTCAAGAATTGAACTTCAGCTGAAAAATCAACAGATAGATTGTTCAGCAGAGCCACTCCAGTTTTAGAACATGTGCAGGAAGGAAATCTCAAGGAATCCTGTCCTGGTTTTGGCTGGGGTACAGTTCATTTCATAACATGGCTTTATCCAAGCATGCCAATTTATATCTATTTTCCTGCAGATTTGCTCAAAAAGCACAGAAATGCCTCTAAGGAGGAACCTCTGAGCAACATGGTCTGGTGGAAGGTCCCTCCCATGACAGGGGGTTGGAATGAGATGATCCTTAAGGTCCCTTCCAACCCAAACCATTCTTTGATTCTGTGACTTGGGAAATAAGCCCTGATACTGGATTTGGGAAATGGACCCTAACACAGAGAGATGATATAGAGAGGGTACAATTTTTCTGGTCTCTTTTCATTAACTAAAAAGAGAACCTGAGGTGGGAAATTCATAAATCAATGAGTTCTGTGTTCCATGTGCACGCTTTGATTTGTACAAAAGAATCTGAGAAAGGGGAAAAAATAAATGGATGTAGATGAAACTTGAAAAAAAAAGAAAAGCATAACTTCTCATTGAAATGTTTACCTTCATTGAGATGTGTGTAATTCCATCAGCATTCCCCAGATTCCTCTTGCTTTTCAACCAAATGTTTTATAAAGCAAATGATTCACTAATGAGTTTAATTCTCATTGGTGTGACGGGATTTGGGGAGGGCAGCAAAGGATACCTGCTGTGGAGGCTAAAGTGCCACCAGAAGTGGGACAGGGCTCTGTATTGCAGTTGGCAGGGTCATAAAACAGGGAATAAGAGGATAAAGATCAATTTGTTGCTCAGGCAGAGCAGGAAGGTAAGGGAGGGATACCAGGCACTCTGGGTGGGAGAGGTCTGCTCCCATTTAAGTATCTAAAAGGTGGTCTCCAAGTAGATTTCTTCATTGTCCTCTAGCTGAAGGCGATAAATAAGAGGCCCCAGGAAACCCTGGATAATATTCATTGCCTTACATGTCCATCTCTCTTCACTGGCTGCTAAAGAAAGCCTGCAGTGGTTACTTGGAGGGCAGAGAAATCCCCAGCCCTGAGTGTGGTCCATATTCCCTCCCAAAAGGTGATGTGACTTGTCTGATCTACTCTTAATAACCTCTGAGGAAGGACTCAGTAACTGCAGCCAGCCTGTCAGCAGAGATCTGCAGAGGATTTTTCCTCTTACCCAATTTATGCCTTTGATGTTGGATGTGGTTTGGGTTGGATGACATGAGAGGCCATACAAAATGACCTGTCACAATGTAATTACCATCTTTATTTCATGCTGCCATACCCTGTACTTCTTCACACTGCCTAAGTAAGCCCTACCTATATAATCTTCCCACAAACCTTCTCTGAACTTTTTATCCAATTTCCCTGTTCTGTGATCTGGGATCTCTCATGGTCCTCATTTCATTATGAACTCGATTTCCATACCCCTGTCAGCTTCCCACTTGGACTCTGTGCAGATGAGCTCCTGCCAGAGCTCCAGCCTGGGGAAGAGCAGAAAACCTGCATTTAGCATTACTGTGGGAGCATTTCCATCACCCAGAGTTGTGTTATTTTTTGTCATTAGCTGGAGGCATCCTGCACTCCCCTGCTCCCTCAGGACTCTGTATCCTGAGGTGCATGGGTGTGTTACACAATTCATGGAGCGGCTGAGGAGCAGCAGGGTAGATGCTTTGGATCCCCTTCCCCTCAGCAGCTCAGCAAGAGATAAAAGGAACACAGCCCCACACAGAAATGCTGATTCCTGGTGATGCTGACACACACATTTATAATTCAGGCAGTAAATTGGGTTAATGGGTGTAAATAAAAGGTCATGCTCAGAGCAGGGAAAAGGGCTGTAAATTGCAAGATGAGGGGGGAATTTTATGTGGCTGAATATAAAAACCTCCCCCTCCCTGGGGAGAGGTCACTGCTGGGATGCTGTGGGGACAGGCTGAGAGAGCTGGGGTTGTTCAGCCTGGAGAAGGGAAGGCTCTGGTGACATCTTATTGCAGCCTTCCAGAACCTAAAAGGGGCTATAAAAAAGAGGAAAAGGGACTTTTTTACACAGACAGCGATAGGACAAGGGAGAATGATTTTAACCTGAAAGAGGAGAGATTTAGGTTAGATGTGAGGTGTCTTGCTTTTTGCAGTGGAATTGGATTAGGTGATCTCTAAAGGTCCCCTTCAATCCAAACAATTTTATGATTCTATGATTTTATTATTTCTATTCATCTCCTGTGGTGATTTTGCAGCTTTGAAGACTAAATGTCTTGTGTTTGGAAACACCACAAGGTGATTGCACTTGGGAGGAAGAGGTTTTAGTGATGGCCAGGGCTCTTCTGGAGTTCTGATCTTATTTATTTACACTGTCAGCTTTTCTTGACATTCAAACTGCAGCTAATCACAATCCTGTCTCAGGACCAGGCACTTCCAAGAAGTCACCTTTAGCAGTAGTTTAATCTGTGATTTGTACTTCCCACAATTCTCTGGGTATATTCAAACTCCTTCTCTTCTGCAGTTAAGTTCCAGAGTCCTGTTTTTTATCCTGATTGCTTGCTCTGACCCTGTTTTCCAGACCCAGGGAAAAGGAGAAGTGTGTAGGTGTTTAATCTAGTAGATCTCACTTCATGGTTGAACCAGGTGACTATAAATGAGTTGCCAGGATGCTTTCCTCAGGTTTCTACTTTCCCCAGTCCCAGTGTTAATAGTATAAAGGAGTTCACATAAAAAAAAATTCTTTTTTTCATTTTGATTCACCTTACAGCCTTTTCTTAGTCTAGAATGCAACATGTCCTGAAAAGAGATGCTTGAAAACTTGCAGAGGGATAAAATAAACAGCTAAGATTAATTTTACTTCTATGTGGTAACTGATAAGAATCAAGAAGATCATGACTTTGATGTTAACAGCAATTTGTTATGAGAATATAGTCTTCAGGTTCCAGGTCTAAAATTTTCTTTTATTTTTATTTTCTTTTCTCTATATTTACATTTCACTGGGTTTATTTTCTTGTGCTTAGGTTTGTGTTGATTGCTGTTTGACACGCATCACATCTGTGCAGTTCATGGTGAATTTCTCATTTGTGTAAGTATTTGTTCTCATCAGAGTGCTCCCTGTTCAGTTTTAATTGAACCACTGGCAAAGTAAATGTTCTTGCATCACAGATAGATTTTCATCAATGATAACAGTGAAAAGACTAGATGCCCCAGGATGTTTTTCTTTATTTATTGAAGGGAATGTTATTTAGAGAAGGAAATACGTGAAGATCCAGTAAAAGAGATAGCTACAGATTAATGCAGAAAGACAAAGAGCAGCGTGGAGTGAGAGCACATTCCCTGCATGGGTCCTGTTCTTCCAGTGAGAAGTTGGATATTGAACAGCAAGGGCTCTGGAGGATCTTTTGATCTCTGCTTGGTGACTCTCAGTGTTTTTTACCTGCATCAGGTCAGCTGGAACAACCCACGGCCCCTGTCCTTGCAAAATCCTTCCTGATTTTTCCTTTGTTTTCGTAGGGCTGAGGAAGTGAGAGAATGGGATGAACTTGGCAGCTCCTTCGTGCTGGAGCTCAGAGCTGTGGTGGGTTATGAATTTTCTGGAGAGGGGATGGTGCTTGTCTGTGCATTTCCACCAGCTGCAAAGCACAGAATCAATTGCATTAGCAAATTGTGAGCTCGTGGGATCCCTTTCTTAACACAAAGGAAGGAAAACAGAAATACTGCTGCAAATAAAACAGTAAAAAAAAAATTCAGAAGAAACTGTGACAGCTTCAGTTCACCATACCCATAAGGCCAGATCCAAGATAAATGCACTCTCTGACTTTTAAAGTCGTGTCACAGATCAAAATCTCCATATTCAGGTTTTTCAGCTGACTCTGCCCTGCTCTCTCAGGGCTGTCAGTGGGTGTGCACCCTGGCAGAGACTCCAACACAAAACAAGAGAAAAAATTCCAGGGTAAAAGCCTGAGAAATTTATTACTGAAGTTCTTGCACACATCCTCCCACCACTACCAAGGCTCTTTGCAGTGGGGGGTAGGAGCCTCTTTAAATTAAAATTGCACTTTAGACCAAGGCTCCCATGCTTGTAAAATCTATTGGAATGACTGGTGATTTTTTTCCACAAAGGTCAAAGGAATGCTTTTAATTATTGCAGGTTGTAACATCCTTGGCCAGACTGGGTCAATGCCTTTCACTTACATTTGCTTCCATTTTTAATGGAGAAGAACGTGTCTGCTTGCCATCTTTTGTTTGCTTTCTATGAGTACTCTCAAGTATCAGAGTAACTGCCTCAAAATGATGGATTTTTAGCTGAAGGACAAGTTTCAAATGCAAATTAACAGTGTTGCCACCTCAGCATGAGGGGATGTCCCTGCAGCAGCTGCTGAGCACCAAGATGCATTTGAAGATTCAGGCTGGGAGGCCCCAGCAGTGCAAAACCCTTCACCCCTCTGAGTGCAGGTGCTGTAGCTGGGCCCTCAGTGTCACACAGATGCAATTTTACTGATGGATTACTGAACAACTCAGTATTTACACAGGAGCAGCACAGCAGCAGCAATAAAAACCTGCGTCGAGAATACACCCAATGGGAGATTCAAAGATCATAATGCCACGTATTAATTGATAAATAAACCCACGAGCCATCCTGAACAACGGATAGTTTTCAGGATATGACATGCTGAAATTGGAAACAAGGCAAACTGCTCACTACACAATATTTATGCCTGTCTACAGGACGGGAAAATGTGAATGTTGAACTATAGAGGCAGAGAAAATTGGACGTGCTCCAGGGAGCTCATGATCCATGAATTTCATGAGATGAAACAGATGGATGGAGCAGACACATGGAGTGGGTAGGAGGAGGTGGGAGGATGTGTTAAAGGAAATGGCTTTGTAGAATTATCAGCACTTCATTTTCTAACAGAGATCTCCCTGTGACACCAAAGGTGTCACTGAAAACCAGGGTTGGGCTTTTTCTTAACAAACAATGTCTGAAGAGATAATTGGGGGAATTTTAAAAAGTGGTGAATTTGGGAACTCTAATGCAAACCATGAGGAATTGGAGGTATTTGTTCTTCCGACACTGCACTTAGGAATTTTGCTCACAGTCTCTGCCCCTGGTGCTCAAAAGGTAATGGGCAGTGTCACTGATTGAAATGGGCTATGGAATTAAGCTCTACACAGTCACCGTTACTGAGCTAATGGAAATAAATAATTCCTTTTTATAAAGTCCTAGGAAATATGTAAGCAAAAAACCCCCTTAGTTATAAGGTATTAAAAAAACAAACCCAAAAATAATTTAAAAAGCCCAGTACCTTGTCAAAACACCCTAAAAGAAAATAAATTTAAAAAACCCCAAACCAAACCACCAAACTATCACCAACCAAAAAACCTTACCAAAACACCATTACATGTTCACACTCGTCAAGGTTAGATACATTTGCATGTCCCTCTTCATGAGATAAATGACCCCCTGAGTCATTGTTGTGCTTAATCACAGGGGCTAATTATGTGGGAAATATTTCTATTCATTCTTGCTAGAAATGCCCTAAAGGGTTGGTTGGGTACCCAAGGCAAGGAATTATCTTTTAACTAGCCCTGTCTATCAGAAATGAATTGCCCCTTTCTGCTCTGATTCTTTCCCAACTTTTGTATTTCTGCAGAGCTGGAACTTCCCTTTTTGTACACCTAAACCCTCAGATTGTAGAATTATAGTATTTTCTGATGGGTGTTTAGAAAGAACTCGAGCCTCTGATGTTCACAAATGACCAGAACTGAGTTCACCTTTGGTTAGTTAATAAGGATAGTGTCTGGTTCAGAGAGAGCCCTAAAACTTGATTGAGGTTCAGAGGTGTTGCCTGGTGTAACCTGAGAGCCCCAGCCATGTGAGACATCTGTGCAGACCAATAATGTGATATAGGATTAATGGACCTGAGCCCTTCTAAAGCAGGTGGTGGAGACCACAAATCATGCACTGGGGCATCTTAAATCATGTCGGAATCTTGTTTCAGCAGCTAAATTGTGTCCTCCATCTCTTGTGGCTGTGATGGAAATTCAGACACCCTGTGAATGTACAAAACTATGTTTAGGTGCCTTTAATCAGTGGTCAGATCATTCTTATCTAACTCTGCACTTGTCCTTGCTCCATCCTCTTCTTCTCAGTGCTCTTGGGGACCATCACTGGCCCAGTCCCTGTGAGCAGTTGAGTGCCAGGGCAGCTCAGCTGGCAGAGCCCTGGGAATGCAGGAACTCATCACAGCTCAGCACAGCCCTGCAGCACTGCCCCACATCCACCCTGAGCCCATCCCACACTCCCATGTCCAGCAGGGGTGAAGCACCTTGACAGGGCTTTGCATTCCCAGGAGAGAGGCAGCTCCTGCACAGGACCCCAAATTCAGGCCAGTGGAAGGTGGGAGTTTGCTTGCTCCCTTCATACACATCACCATACAAACTTCCTGCCTCCTCCATGGAATTTTCAATATTTTCCCAAATTATTTTTGAAAGCCTTTAAGTCCTTTTCTGGCTCTTACATGGTGTGGTCACTAACCATGAGCCATCAGGAACGAAAATGGTTCTTTCACAAAGATCCTTATTTACTGACTGCTCTTCATCTTCCTTTGAAACTCCTGAGAGAAAGCTCTGCTGAAATCCCTACAGAAAAATCCCCACGAGGCAGTGGCTAGAGGTGGGAGAGAAGGGACAGCAGATGTGTTTTGCTATTTCTATTAAATATGTTTTTGTGATTCACAACAGCGAGCTTGTGCCTACATGTGATTGAAGTGAGTTTGCAAACTCTTTGCTCTGGCTGTTGTCTGCTTCTCCCTTTCATCTTGCTGTTTGTCATATATTCACTTTCTGCCTCTTGTCTTTTCTGACATTTTCACTATCTCAGGGGGGGCAGCACTGGCACTTTCACACATCACCATAATAGAAATAAAAGCTTGAAAGATCTAGATCTGAGGCGTGCCTATTCCTGGGGCATTGCAATGAGACATCATGAAAGATGTAGCTTGGCTGGATACTCAGGAGATCACAAGAAACCTGGAACCATAACTCCTGAGAATAACTGAGCTGATGAAAGCAGACAAACATCTCTGCACTTTTTTTT
The DNA here is from genome assembly GCA_025920805.1 of Petroica traversi. NCBI lineage: Eukaryota > Metazoa > Chordata > Aves > Passeriformes > Petroicidae > Petroica > Petroica traversi. The sequence continues at coordinate 29,151,456 of JAHLSL010000015.1, forward strand.
TTTTTTTTGCTAGTGAAAAATCCTGTCAGAAATTGACATTTTTTCTATGCATGTGGTTAAAATGAAATTCTGTTTTTCAGTGGGGAAGTAATGTTTTATTTAGTTTTTTTTGATAAATAGCTCTGGCCTGTCTACATTGACACATACTTCACACAATGCAAGTACAAACACACCAGTGAATCTTTCCAAAGTCTTGAGGAGTTTCAGCTCAGGATGAATTAAAACATGGATATTCGGGTCAGATCCTCCATCAGCCCAGACTGGCCCAGCTCTGATACAATCAGTTAAACCATATCAGTTTACATTAGGGTAAAATATGACACAAAATATCACACTGAGACACGCTAAATGCAATTCCCATCCCCAGTGCTGTAGCAGACATGGTTCAGAGACCACCAGTCACCTTTGCAATTTGCCCCTGTGTCAGGAAGCAGAGCAGCTACTGAGTGAACTGTGAGTTAACTGGGCTCTCTGTGTCTCATTGCCAGAATAAAAAATACCCAACTGGAGTCACTCATTGGGAGCAATTTCTTTCTGCTGGCAAAATCCATCTGCAGAAGCTGAGACATTTTCCAAATATTTCATAACCAAGAGATAAAGTATATAAAAACTAATCCAACATATCAAACAATTTTGGATAGCTTCACACGAATATCTGGCTACTAATCTTCAAGTACTTTAGAGGGAAGAAAGAAAGACCTGTTTAGCATGTGCAGATGTGTTGTTGTGACAGGTGATGCCGGCAGAATCCCATTCCCAGCTGGAAGAGCTGCAGCAGCTGTGTCTCCCAGCACTGTGCCTGGTGATGCATCCCCACTCCATGCTCGGAGGCAGCTGGCTCAGGATGCTCAGGATCTGAGTCTGCCAAGGCTGCCTGGGTTTGTGTCAGCTACAGGATGCTCACACACTCAGGGCCCTGCAGCTCAGTCTCCCAGCTGCTGAATCACCTCAGGGTTAAAAAAAATGCCTAAAAATACAATACTCTCGCTCTGCAAGTGATTCAGTCCTTCAGGCATTCCTGAAACATCCTACAGTCACAGGTGTGGGGTGGCAGCAGGCACTGGTGCTGAGGCAGGCAGCAATTGTTTTCCATTTGGGGGATTGACAGTCTGATGTTGGGGCTGCAAGAGCAGAGAAAGGAGCCTGAGCATATCGAACCAGAGATATCCCTCCTGAGCCATGGAAAAATAATAGCTTGGCATTTGTGAGTGTCAGAAGCAGACGGAGGGCTGGGAGGGACAGCAGAACATGTGGCTCATTGCTCTGCCCCACGTGGGCACAGTAATCTCCTCCTAATTCCAGCTGCAAATACATTTTCTTCTGAACACAAGGTGTTGAAAATAACTTGGAGGAATGCACCCACCAAGCCCTCCCATCCCTCCTCAACTTGGTTCAGCAGGTCATTAAAAAGATGCAGGAAAGTCTTGCAAACAAAGGTTGTATTTTTATGCCACAGTGGCAATATCGTAGTGGCCTGAGCACAGGGAAAGGTAAGCAGGGAAACAAGTCTGCTAATTGTATCTTTGAAAGCAATTTTCACCCCTTTACCTGCACTGTTGAAGAGACTTGAAAATAACCTGTGTGTACTGAGGAGCAGAAATAGTCCAGAATAACAAGGCCTGAGAAATCCTTCCTGTCACAGGACAGTAGTTTCCCATTTTTTGCAGAGATTATCTCCTCTGTCCTGCATCCAGAGCTCTTTCCTCAGAGCCAGAGATGCTTCCAGCCTTTCTCAGACCATGGTGCTCTGGTGCCACAGTGGGACCTGGCACAAGTCGTGCTTTTGTGTCCTGCACTCTACCCCATGAGTTGTCTCACCCTGTGCACAGGAAAGAAAGAAAGAAAAACTATCCAGAAAACCTCTCTATTTGAAAGGAGATCTGCTTTTAAATGCTCCAGCTCAGACACTTGTGGAGAGCTGATCTCCCCTTTGTTATTTTTTCTGGTTTTTTTTTTTTTTTTTTGATTTTTGCTTACTGGGAATAACTTGGTTATGTTTGTCTAGTTCCTGACCTCTTAGTTACCTTTCCTGAAGCATGGAAGTGGGGAAATTCCAGCAATGTGGGTATGCAGGAATCAACACTTTCTGCAAATTAAATTGTCTGCAATGCCACATTTTGGGTCTACTTGGAAACAGGTTTCAGCCCTAAGAAAAATCTCATTTTGTGGGTAGAAGCCATGCAAGCTGCAGGCCCATGCTGAAGTTATGTGTGTGTGTGTGCCTGGGCAGAGATTTTTTGTTTCACTGTTTTCCTTCCTCAACTGTCAGCAGCAAAGGTCACGGGCTAAAAGAACACACCTGCAGAAGCTGCCACTTACAGCTCTGACACTTCCCTGCCCTTTCCAGCTTGCAGCCCTTTCCCATCACAGAGGAGGCTCCCAGCAGCTCTCAGCCCTCCCCTCCCACTCAGCAGCCACTGACACAGAAACAGCGTCTGACAGGAAAAGGGGCAGCAGTTTTGAACTAAAAGAGGAGAGATTTAGGTTAGGTATTAGAAAGAAATTGTCCCCTGTGAGGTTGCTGAGGCCCTGGCACAGGGTGCCCAGAGAAGCTGTGGCTGCCCCTGGATCCCTGGAAGTGTCCAAGGCCAGGTTGGACAGGGCTTGGAGCCACCTGGGACAGTGGAAGGTGTCCCTGCCCATGGCAGGGAGCTGGAATTGGATGATCTTTAAATTCCTTCCAGCTCAAACCATTCTGTGATCCTGTAATGAAATAATCCTCCCTGTGTGCTCAGAGGTGAAGCACATGGGCATTTGAAGTGTGTTTGCTCCTGTTTGGTGAATGAGAATTTACTCAACTTTCTGCTGGGAAATGAATTGGTGTCATCCTGCCCTGGAGCCACGCTGAGCGCACAGCAGCTGTGACATTGCTGCTGGTGAGTCACTGCCAGCCCTTGACTCAGAGCTTTTCTCATTGGCACTTGGAAAACAAGCACAAGGGGAGAGGAGAAAGAGAGGGAAAGGTGGAATCTCTGTGCTTCCCTCAGAACTGAAATTCAAACTGTGCTTTTCTCAAAGGACAGTGATCCCTCCACCTACAGACTCTTTCCAAGATTTCTGTAGCTCAGAGGGTGTTCTTCCTCTCCTTCACTTCAGCAATGGAAGAAACAATCATGACAAAAGTCAAGGCAAATTGACAGATTTCCACAAATATTTTGCCTTGTTTACTGAATTGGCTGAGTGGCTCCTCTAAATTCCTTAATTGAGTTGGTGACTGTAGGGTTTGTTTAAAAGCCTTGAGCCAGGTTTTATTTGACATCACATTGTAACTCACTTCAGGTGTTTAATCTGTGACTTGAATCACCTCCTTGATTATTTGTTTTTCATCTGTTATGCAGTGTTTGAGTTTGTGCAGAGCTGAAAGATCCTGATCTTCCCTCAGTCCCCAGAAGCTGGAGAACAGTCAGATCCAATAATCAGATTATTATTTCCATATTATCCCTCCTTCAATGAAACTACAGGCATGCTCAGTAGCTTCAAAACTACCCCAGATTAAATGCCTATCTGGACAAAAAGCTGATATGAGCACACATTAATACAGGTGACAGACACTTTGTTCAGGTGTGTGCACTTCACTTCTAAGAGGTCACATTCCACTGGAAGTGCCTCGGGGTTTAGCATCTGGCTTTTTTCTTTTGCCTTGGAAGAGGAACAGGAGAAAAGAGTTTGGTCTTTGCTTCTTCTTATTGAAAAATGTCCTCTGTATTTCCATACTTCAAAGGAATGTTCTTTTACCATGATGAATAGCCCTTTTAGGCCCAGAATCAATTCAGACCTTTTCCATCCCAGCATTTGAAATTCTTAGGAGGATACTCCAATCTCCATAGTCTTGTTCATTGCTATGCGACTGCATCAGCATTAGAACAGAAATCAATCTTGATTTACATTTTGCTCTTGTCCAGGTGCTCAGAGCAGCAGCTTTTCAATGCTTAGTTAGTGGGCTTTGCACTAAATAAATTTTTGGAACTTTTGCTAGTCTAGTGACATAAAGTCTGGAAAATTATTACAAACTTTGACACACACCAGCTGTGCTCTACGTTAAGGCTGTTCCACCCTTTCAAAATACACTCTGATTCTTGGTATTATTTACCTTTCTATTTTTATTCTCTCCTAACTGTTTCCAAATTTTAATTCTACAGCTGCTTAATGAAAGAAATGATTTCTTTACCAGTTTTTCTTGGCACACTACAAAAAGTCTCTGAAGTCCTAGAAGAAAGACAAGGAACCATACAAACAGATATTTTTAAGGATAATGTCTTCCCTGTGTTGACAGGTAAAAATTATTCAAAGCAGTAATTAAAGAAAAGAAAATAGTTTGAAACCCTCTTCATCCTTGGTATTGCCCTGCCATGTTCAGATTGCTATTCCCAAACAAGTACATTCAGATATGAAAAACACATAAAACACATTCAGGCCATTTCTAATTATATTTAGCTGCTCTTAATACCTTGAACCTTCTTTGTTCTGGAATTATCATTGCAGAATTAGTTGGAATACCTCTGAGTAAACTCAGCCATCTGTAATGCCGAGGTGCATGAACCAGTCCCTGAATCATTATTCACAGTGCTGGCCCTCAGCCAGGACCTGGAAACCAGGATAATTCTGGGAACCATCAGCAGAAGGAAAGAAATGTAAGCAGAAAAGAACTGTTTTTTGAAGAATTTAACTCAATCTTGGAGAACTATAGAAAAATAGTTCATATATATATAAATATATATGTAGTTTGATTTATAAAAAGGCAGAAAAAGAATACTGACTTTCCAAAAAGTTTTCAGAAGATAGAAGCCAGAATAAAAGCTACTAGGCCAGTCTGTCTGGGATGCATCTTCTCTGAGCTTTCAAGAATAAATTGTGGTGATGTGGGAACCAGAGCATTCACAAGGCTCCTCTTTCCCTAATTCATTGTTTTTTTTATAAATAAACCAAACAGCTGTGCAGAATTTCTCACCAGGTCTTTGTCCTCTGAGGTTTTGTTGCCGACATTATCATGTCAGCTGATTTTTTTTAACTGTGGAGATATAAATTTGTTTGCTTCTAATGCCTCTTGCCTACAAGACTTGTTTTTCATACTTCTTGGTTTTGTTTGTGCGTATGTTTAACCTCAGCTGAGAAAGAAGAACAAAAGGAGCATTGTGAGGGCTACTCAAGAGCTACTACAACAATCTGTTAGGAGCAGCCTGCACTTGATATTCAGTGTGCTGCTTCTCCATGGCTTTGGCTTCTGCTGGGGGTGCTCCAGAAATGGAGGAACACAGGTATCCAGGGGCCTGATTTAAACCATTCTTCAGGAGGCATCTCAGATGAGACAGATGGTTTCATTGCTGATTTTAATTTCTTTTTTTCATTGACTGAGGTCAGATGTGATGTGGGATATGTGTGACTGGGAGAGGATAAAGGTGGGAGAGAACAGATGGGATTTGTAACCAATATTTTCATAATGTGTGAAACTTCTATTCCAAAAAGTGTGAGAAATTAGCCGACCTCAACGTGTCTGGTCCTGCTGCAGGCAGCATCTCAGCCTCCCCCACAACTTTATTTTCCTATGTCCTTATTCCAGAATTTCCTCTTGCCCCCCAGTTGCATGATACCCACAGGGCATTCTCTTAAACCCTGCTGAGAGAGGTAGAGCTCAAAATATTAAGAAATTGCTGAAAAGGCAACAGTCCATTGTCTAAGGCACTGCAGGAATGCAATTTTTCATGGAACTTCTTGGATCGCCAAGGAAAAACCCAAATAAATGTCATTCATTCTTTGAGCTGCCACATGGCTTCTCCTCATTGGCAATTTCCCTTCCTCCCCGTGCCCTGAGACCTGCAGTGACTCCATTCTCTTCTAATTTTCTTGTCTTCCCTGATTAATTCTCATGTGTAAAGCTGAAAAAGCAGGTTCTTGCCTCTTTTGTTTTTCTTTAAAACATGAGATTCATTTGTTCTCTGTTAAAAATAAAGCATAATAAAGAAACTGCAGCGGCTTGAACTACCCATCTTAAATATTCCTAGTTTTGAATTCATCATCTAGAATAAGTTGAGGGGGAAGAACCTGAGGGGGAAAATTACTCTGACAGGACACAGAGTTGGCAGTTCAGAACCTGATGATTCTTTGGGTTATGGAGTTATCAAAACTGCTCCTGTGGATTGAAAGAGAGAAGCAATTTAATATCTTTTGGAAAGATTTTTACCTTCTAAAACTCTCCTTTCTTTGAAAGTTTCCATTGCTATTTAATCAGCAGTTATTAAATGTGTTCCAGAAGATTTGCTGAAGGCTGAATATTTTTCTTCTCCTTCCTCTGCAATAAATGACTGAAACATAACAATTTGAGGGTTTGCCTTGGTGACAGCATCTTATTGAGAAGAATCATCTGCATGTAATGACCCAAGAAACGAGAAGAGGAGGCTGAAGGATCTGACAGACCAATCACATTTTCTACGTTTGTGCACTTTGGACTCTGGTGGGCTTTTTGTTTGTTTGTTTGTTTGTTTTGGTGGCTTTTTTGGGTTTTGTTTGGGTCTTTTTTGTTTCTTTTGTTTTTTTTTTTATTTTATTTTACCGAGACAACTGGTTGAGATTTTATTGCTTTTGTTCATGCTTCAGTTTAACAGTTTAAACATCAATTAAGGGAGTTGTTTAGTTCCTTCAGTGACCAATAGACAAGGACCTCAGCACTATTACATGTCCAGTTAGATGAGATTATTCCCATGTAAATGATGACAACCTCAAATGTCTTACCCTTCTGTATCAGTGGCACACACAGCAACAGGAAGAAAAGACAATTCCTCAGAGACAAGAGAAACCCATTTAAAAATTCCTCTACCAATGGACTACAAATTCCCTGAAGGCAAAGATGCCCACCCTCAGCTCAGAAGGCAGTATCTCCTTTAGGAAAAACAGGTGAAAATGAAAATTAGAATATAGATAGCCAAAATTTTTAGTAAGTTCCTGAAAGGGCATGCATCTGGGTACCTCACATTAATTTTCCTTGAGGCTTATGAAAAACACCTTCATTTTGTCTCAGTACACAAAAAACCCTACGTTTTCACATCTCAGTGAGTGAAGTGAAGAAAGTCACTGCTGCCCACTTCTGCAGAGAGTCTCAAAAGCCAAATGCACTCCTGGAACATCAAGCACTGGCTCTGTAGGGTGAAACAGTGACATATACAGCTGATAGAGCCAAACACTCCATGTAGTATTTCTATTACACAAACATCAGACATTCACAGTGTGGATATGTACTCATCATCTCATCTCAGCTAATAAGCCAAGGATCTCTTCACAGTCAGTGGGAAGAAAAAGAGACATTTTTAGGGCACAATTAATTTCCCATATTTTACAATGTGCTTTAAAGTGAGATGAAGTGCCTGTTTGTCTCTGGTGGGTTTGTAGGAACCTATAGAGACACACCCAAGTGTACAAATCTACATTGCAAAAGTCTACAGTCGGTCTGAAAAATCACCTCCTCAGTGCCCGTAACACAGAGGAGTGCCAAGCTCTAAAGAAAGCCTGCAACTATTTTTACTTTATTCTATAAGGGAAGTTTCTCTTAATGAGTTCCCTTTTCAAATCGAATCCCCCAGCTTCTTGTTTGGGAAGATTTCTTTAGATAGACTCTTGTATCATTAATGTTCTGGCAGAGGGCTGCTTTTTCACAAAGTCTCCAGCTATCATTAGTGCAGATATCCTTCATCTATAATGCACTTGCAGTGGCTCTCCCGTGTCCCTGCTTCTCTCTTACGTTCTCATTTGTGTCAAGCCCTGAACACAGGGGTGCTTGGCTGGGAAGCCTCCATTTCCTGCTGCCAGCATGGATTTTTTCTGGTGGATTTTGTCAGGTCTTTCCCTCGGGGCCTCTGCTCTGCAGCCCCTGAGCTGCCTGTTCTGTGGTGTGTTCTCAGGGTTCATTTGAACTAAAGGAAGCTGGATCCCCCTTCTCTCTTTTAATGTAAGGGTGATGAGTGAGCCTTGGCTCAGTCTGAGTTTGAGTAGCTCCTGCTGGGGCACACCCAGGGCCTTTGGGCTGTGTGGGCATTCCAGTCCCTTGGTATCTTGAATTTATAACTGAATATACACTGAAAATGTCCTTTAGACCATTTTAAAAGAGAATATATGGGAAGCTGGAGACTCAGAGGGGGCTTGAATTGCTGAAACATGTGAGGTTAGTGCCTGTCCAGGTGCTCCAAAGTGCCTGGGATATCCTCAGGCTGGCAGGACCCAGGAATGTTTGAAGAGGCACCCAAAGCCAGGTGAATGACTCCAAGGTTTCTGAAATGGCACCAGGCACACACTGAGCCCTCCCTTTGCTCTGTGCCCAGGTTTCTTTCACTAGGCCATCGAGGCTCATGTCACTGCCTGCTCCTCTGTCCCCCAGCTCTTTCAGTACCAGAAATGAATTTTTCTTCCCTGGACATGGCACCAGTGGATTGATAGAGCACTGCAGTGCCCTTTCTATCAGCTATTGCCAAAGCCATGCCCTATGGAATGTACTTGTCACTTTATTTGGAAAGAGTCTTGCTGCTCAGCAGAAACCAGGCTGGGACACTGGTGGTGAGCAGGAACAGGGACACCCCAGAGCCTGGAGCAAAGGGTCTGATCTAGGCTGGATCTCCAAGCACAGCAACAATTGGACAACACAGTCCTCACAGCGGTGCATTTCATTTATTTTTGGCCTATTTGCCTACTTGCTTTATTTGACTGATTCCATGCTATTTAACTTCTTGATAATATTGTTCTTTCCTCAGAAAGCTTTTCCAAATACAGTCTGCTGTTTGGTGATAGTGCTGTCACAATAAGTCCTGTGGCCATGGTGTTTTAATTAAAGATGAAAAAAAATACATGTTCCTTTAATCAAGCATTTCTGGTATAACAGAATGGTGACATAGGGTCTGGCATAATAAAAAGGGTGACATTTTGGATACGTTTTTTACAACTTGTCTTTTGTGCTGCTGGTTCAGGAGCAGGTATCAACCAGAGGGACAAACAATGTCCGCGGCAGTGTCTGAATATTAACTTGTTTGAACTGACAAATGAAAGGTGACCCTCCTCAGGAGCCACACTACAGGCACAAAGGGCCATGTTCTGGCTCACCCTGTGCTCTCCCAGTGCAATGAGACTCTGGGTGTGCCTGCAGTGTGCATAATTAACAGCAATGACAAGGAACTACATGAGCAGTACTAAAAATAACAAAAGGCCCAGGTTGTTCAGAGTTCAAAGTCAAGCTGTTTCAATCCTGTTGTCTTTGAGGAGAATCCTGAGAGACCTCAAGACTTGACTTACTTTTCTTTTTTTCCTTAAGAGATTTCCTCTGATATTTGGTTTTTGGACTCAGTGCTGTTGGTGGGAAGGGAGATGAGAACATCTGATGGGCTTTGGGGAGAGTGGCCAGAGAGAGGAGGTAGATTGAGAAGCTGAGTAGAGTGTGGAAGCAATCTGGGGATATTTTAAGATGATTGTGTTGTTTCAATCCAGAAGGGGCAGGTGGAGGAGCTGAGGTGGGGACAACTTTTGTAGGGACAGGACAGCAGGTCCAGAAAATGAGGAAATGTTACTCTGTCTTTAAAGATGGAAATATTGACTGAAGATTGCAGATGAAATGCTGAAGGGAGAACACTCTTTACTGAATTTAGGAAGCTTATATTTCGTTCCCTAGGGAAAAGGCTGCCAATCCTAATTTATCTGCCATTTAATTCCTACTGATCTTAATTTTTTATGACAAACATATTAATTTAATTGTGTCACCGCTGGCTTCTGTATGTGTCACAAAAAACTCCACCTTTTCAGTTTAACAGTGGGTAACAAAGGAGTGAGAGTTCTGAGTGGTAATGTCAGGGTAGCTTGCAAAGGCACTAACTGCAGGAGGTGATGCTTTATTTTGGGGTGAAATGATGCAACTCAGGAGCATGGGCTTGTAGTTTTAGAGAGAATTCCTTTAGCATGGAATTTAGCTAAGCTGCTCCAAGCCTTTACACAGTTTTCTGAACTCGAGAATATTTGCTTTCAATAGAACGGGCAGTAATAGTTCTGGAGATTAATTGCTTGGTGATATGCACTGGCATATAGTGATAGCATCTGTGTCTAATGGAAATACAATGGAAATGGGCCTTCACAGATGAGTTCAGCTAAAACAAACAACTAGAAAACAATCTGGATCCCTGGCTAGGGCCAGGAGAAGAAATGAAAATTAATGTACGGAGAGATTATCTCTGGCAAATTTCTCTTCCTCCCTTCTCCCTCCCAAAGTTTCATCCTGGCTGTGCTTTCAGAGCTCCCTGGTGTTCCCTGCACTGCCAGTGTTTGTGATGGCTCCAGGGCCAATGCAATGTCCTGCAGCAGCACCAAAAGGCAGACCATGTGCTTGCAGCCCCTCTCTCTGCTGTGTGCTCCCTCTGAAGCAGAGAGACCCTGGGCAGAGCCTGCTCTGAGGTGACATTGCCCCTCCTTGCACGGCCCCTGTCCCCCAGCACAAGGACATTGATGCAGACATTGATGCAGACATTGATGCAGACAGTGCCAGGAGCAGACCTGATGCTTTACATACCAATCCCATCCTCTCTGCAGGAGCTGGGCTCGAAATCTGGGCACCAAATTGACTTTCCAGCTCCAAATGGATGCACAGATCATTTTCTGGGTTGTCTCTTTGAGCTACTTCTTTTGCTGCCCCAAGGAAAACTGAGTTAAGGTTTCTAAGATCACATTTTGTGTTTTAAATAATTATAATAAAATTCATGCAGCACTCACATTTTGATTTCCCCTCTCAACTATGTGATTTTCCCATAGAAAACACATTTCTGGGGACATAGAGGGGATGTAATTCAAACTATTAAATAAACATTGTAGTGTATACACATGGTAGTGCATGACTGAGCACTGACTGGCTGGGAAAAAAAGATTACAGAGACACAGCCACAAAAACATTATCAGGTTCAAGGGATGTGCCCAGTAAGAGTAGGTGAGGGTGGAGATTTTGAAGCTGACAATGGTTGTCTGAACATCCATGAAGCTCATAAATAAATGACTCCTTGAGAGACAGAGGTTGCCAGAGCAGAGGTTCAGGTGTGTTGGTACAACAGCTCCGGGCTAGAAACACAAACCAGTTTTTCAGCAGGACATGCCCTGTGATAGAGCATGATGCTCCAGGATTCCTGGTGCTCCTTTTAGGATGGAGCATGACAAATATGCACAATTTCTGTAGACATTTTTTTTTTTTAGAAACTTTGCCACACATACCACAACAATTTGCAAAGCAAATTATAAAGCCTGGTAAATGTTAAAACAACACATTCTGCCCCAGTGTTCTGTCTACAACATTCTGTTTTCAGGTATATTGAGAAAACATAATGAAGGCTGTATTCAAACAATCACAGAAAAGTGTGTCAGGTTTTAAGAAGTTGATTCCTGTGGTAGTTCTTCCGCAATTCTCAGCTGAGGTTGTGCCTAACACTGGTGAAAGGAACCTTGTGGGTTCTCCTCAGGATTCACAGGGAGCTCTACAGGATTCACAGTGTAAAGCCAGTGCAGCTGCTTCAAAAAGCTGCCTAAATTTCAACCCCCTTTTACTCAGAATTTGGAGAATACTCTAATTCCAAGACAAACCCACTTAAGGACCTGGCTTGTGTGTGTTGAAATTCTGCTCCATCCAGGAGAGCAAGGTGAATTTGGGGGATGCACTGCCAAAACGAGCTGAATGAAGTTCCCTGTCTGGACTCAGGCCAGGAGAGACTGGAACCCCCAAAACTCAACGTTTAGCCTGGGATCCACAGAGGATGAACAGAGGATTTTGGAAAAAACATGCCAAATGTAATGAATACCTGCAGACCTCAGCCCGATATTATTGCCATCCTTCTGTCTTATTTTCTGAGTTTCTGATGTTAAATCAGGCTTCAAATCATGTGTCACCCTGGAGTGACAGAGCTCCTGGTTTTGCTGGGCTCACTCCATGCTGCTGCACGTTGTTCCAGGCTCTTAGGAGCAATATATCTGTTTTACTGTTAATAAAAGAGAAAGATTGCATCATTGTCCTGCCCAGTAAGATGGCAGTATAAGTCCTGTTAATCAGCCACGATCAGTGGTTTACAGTCTGCTAGTGCATGTGTTTTTTGTAGTTGATTAAAACAAGTAAACAGCAAATAAATAAATAAATAAGAATGGTCTTTATTTAATTTGCTTTTAAAAAGTTTTAAAATCATACTGGGAAATTATGAAAATTTTTGTGAGGTGGTGAAGAAAGAAAGTAATATATGATATAATTTTCCTTATTCTGCTCTACTCTGCCTTCTTGGTGTGGTAGGAGGAAAGGCTTTAAAGCAGAAAAAGACAGAAACACAAAGCATCAGATTCAAAGGGATCTTCTGGATCACAGTGTCAGACCCTGAGGTATCACCAGCACTCACAGTCAAAACCGAGCAAAATTCACCTCAAAACTGGCTTGTTTCTTGACTCTTTAATCCATATGCACTATTGTGGGATGCCATCCCAAGCCCTCATGCTTGGGAACCTGCTGTTTATTTCCATCCCCAAAGCACCTACTGCCAGTGTGGGGCCCTTCTGGTTGTTCAGTCATTGGGGTGGTGCCTGTGAGACCCATTCAGGACTTATTTTTCCAGAAGAGAGATCTTCCCAGAAATGTTTTTTGAATAATCAAGTCCTTGAGAGAACATGGGTGAGTTCTGAGTAATTAAATGAGCATAGGAGAAGCAGATGGGGGCTCCTGTGCTGAGAGAAGCTGGGATGTGCTGATGTTATCTAGAAGAGCAAGAGGCCCCCCAGATCCCTTTATTCTCAGTAAATCTTCTGCAATTATTTCCCATGTAGGAGCAGGAGTTCAGGGGAGAGAGGAGCTGATGAATGACAGAGCCAACAATAATCTGATATTGCAGCACTCTGGGTCGTTTGGGTTAATGAACTGACTCCTGCTCACAGGCAACCCCACAGACCTGCAAGAGCAATTTGATGATTTGGCTTATTCACAAGTCCCCTGCTGGTTTGTGGGGGGTTTTTTTTAACATGGATGTCATTTGTCGGTCTTTAAAATCTGTATTTAATAATGGAGATTAACAGCTATTTTTGCCCACCTTATTTACGGATACCTTCTGCTTTCTTTGCAGTGGTTATCTCTCCTTTACTTTCCCCCACTGCATCTTCCTCCCTTTCATTCAATAAAAAATACAAAAAAATCTCTGGGGATTATCTTTGTGTTTGACCGAGAAGCTGTGTGTGTTTTTCATAGTTGAGCTTGAATATCTTGAATATGAAAAACAGCACCTTGGTTTCACCCTGGAATTTTGAATATGTATATTTTAATATATGACTAAAGCTTATCTACACAACATTTTTTGTGATGCACAGGAGAGACTGTGAACTGTTCCACTAAAAATAGTTGAACTTTCCATATCAACACTGCTTTTTATTGAAAATCATGGTGTAGTTAAAAATGCCATTCAACAGACAAGCTGTTTTTCCATTAAAGAATGTAGAACACATTTTCTTTTTGAAAAAAAGCTATTATTTTGTTAGTTTATATGTGGTTTTGGGACACTGCAAGTGTAAATAAATGAACCTGAAACAAACTTTTTTTTCTGTTAGCTGTTTTTTATTCTCTTTTAGAAAAAAATCTGTTTTCTTTATCTATAAAAGGCATGTAGACATAGGATAAGGGGGAATGGCTTCAAACTGACAGAGGACAGGGATTCTGTGGTTCTCTGATTCTAAGGCCATTTCAAAAAGATCCATTTTAAAACTAAGTAAATGGAAGTAAAAAAAAATGTAAACACTATTTCTCTCCTTCAAATAATGCCTTCAAGAAAAAAAATCTGAGATTTAAGCATAAAGCATTTTGCTGAAAGCTATTGATACTGAAAAATACCTAAACCAAATGTTAAAGCCTCAGAAATCCATAATCCTCAAAATCAAGATTAATGTAAAATCTGGAGTATGCCAATATCTCAGGATGTCTTGGGGAGGGAGAGGGGAATTTTTCCATAGGAGTATAAATTTCTGAGAACTGTTTTGTGCAAAGTGCTTTAGAGAGCCCCCCCAGACAACAGCCTCAGATCAGGCATGCAGTCAGTGGAGGAGCTGCTGTTGGTGCTGCTGGTTTCTGGATCAGGAATAAAGCTGATTTCCCACACTTCCTCTGATGTTTCACGAGGCAGGTTGAGTCCTGTGTGCCATGGGAACAGAACTGGATTTCACCTGACCCAGCACAGGGCTCAGCCTCTGAACACCAGTCTCTGGCCAGGCTCTGGGTGAGGACCACAGATTTGAGAACCTAATTCATCCCATGCCAGAGCAGGTCAATGGTGCCATTTCCTAAAAGTGCCTCTGGCCAGGCTCTGGGTGAGGAGCACGGATTTGGGAACCTGATTCATCCCATTCCAGAGTAGGGCAATGGTGCCATTTCCCAGAAGTGCCTGTTACTCTCCGCGCAGGTGCTCAGCTCCTTCAGAGGCAGTTTCAGACCAGACATTGAGCCTGGTGAGGTGAATCAGACCCTCTGAACTTTTAGAGCCCTGCACACTCAGGGTGATCTGGGGTACAAGCTGGTGACTGCTTGGTTCATGTATCAGAGGCAGAAAAGCTGCCTTGACTACCCAGGGCACAGAGCGCCTCAGTTTCACCTTTTCTGGATGAGCTACTCCAATATATCTTTTTTTTTTTTTTTTTTTTTGAAACTGCAGGGATATTCCCTGGCTGTGTTGTGTACAACACATCAGTCTCATCTCTTTTTGAACATGAGGAAGCCCCTCAGTGATGTTCATTTAGTTGCAAACATTGTGCAGTTATTAAAAAATTAACGGCACCTGGAGAAAGTCTCTTGGGTCTTCCAACACGAGGCTTCCTCAGCTCTTGAAATCTCTAAATCTTAGACTGACAGTGTTGAGAAGAGCAGCTCTCTCCACTTCCCTTGTTTTGACATACTTTCCCTAACTAGGCACTGCTGGATGTTGCTGAAAAAGTTTTTTCCTCTCAGTTGATCCCTAAGGCAGCTCTGCTGAGCCCAGTGGATATTGTGCCAACCAAGGGGTGCAGAGAGTAGAGTGCAGTTCAGGGGGAAATCTGACAAAACCCACACAACAAGAAGTGACAGATCAGGAAAAGCGACCCTGCTCAAACAGATAAAATGTCACTCTGTGTGCAGGTGACACTTTCACATTATCAGCAGATGACAGCACTGCAGCCTAAGACCTTTGACAAGCTTTTATCACAGGTCAGAGAAGGCAGAGTGCAGAATCTGCATGCAGAGTTTTTGGGAAATAATGCAAATGTAAACTGCCTGAGCACCAAAGGTCTTTGTATGACAAATAGTGTTTTATGTTGAAGTGATCACATTTTGCTGGGGAAATTGCCAACACATTTCTTCTTTAAGTAAAATTGACAATGTATTTTCTTCTAATTTCCTGATTCAAAACCACATATTTTTGAAAGATCCAAGACCACATTCATTACCGTCCTTCCACTTAAATAATTTTTGGCAGATTGGTCTCTTAGTTTTAAATAAGCCAAAATTAGGTACAGATATGTAGAGCTCTGTTCCTATTCTTGAAGTAAAATCTGTGAAACTAATTGAGTGAAACTCTTTAATGAGACAAAACTCATTAAGATGGTAATTCTCCTCTGCACACTGTATCCCCTTACTCCTTCTGAATATTTAGCTAGCATTACCAAAGATTTAGAAAAACATTCTGAAAAGCTTATTTGTCAGAGTACAAAATAAGAACAAAAACCTTCCAACAATTCACAATACATTCAGCTAATGACAAAACTGGTCATGAATCAAATATCTGCATTAAGTTTGAGAGGTCTGATGTGCCCTGTGATGGCTGAGACGGGCCAGAGCTGGCAGATACAGCACAACACCGATAGGTAAGTATTCGATTCATCAGTGAGGTGGCTTTTCTATTCCTTTCTTGCATTCAGACTATCTCAATAAGGCACAACCTCCTCTGTTTCTGAATGACAAAAATATTTAGAATCATAGAGTTATTATAGTTGGAAAAGACCTCCAAGACCATAAAGTCCAGTCTTCAGCCAAATGACCTTACCCACTAAACCATATCACAGAGTGCCACATCTCCTCATTCTTTTAACACTTCCAGCAGTGATGACTCCACCATTTCACCAGGCAGCCTGTTCTGATAACCATTCTTTCAGTGAAGAAATTTTCCCAATATCCATCCTGAACCTCCCTCCCGCTTTATCTGTATTCAGTATCACCTTCATGCCCTTCTCCAGTGCTCCCCACCCTCTCCTCCTTTCAATGAGCAACATTTAAAAAGCATTAAAATTTAAAAAACAAGCAGATGGGCAGATAAATAGAACACCACCTTTTGAAAACCTGGCTCTATTTCTCCCTTGCACAAATGCCATCATCTTTGTATAATAAAAGACACACTCTTAGAGTGGTTACCTAGAACAGAGGCTAGGCAAGATTAAGAGAATAGTAGAAGGTATTTAAGAAAGGCCTCCAACAGACACACCTTGGGCAGTCAAAAGTCTCCAAGAGGGGCTAAATCAAGGATGGACAATGGTCACGAGTTTTTCAGACAGATGGAAGTTTGGTCCATTTGCATATCAGGAGTTAATCCTCCAATTACAGCTTCAGGTAATGAAGTCATATTCCCCCTGTTTGCTTCCCCCAACTTACTTTTTTTTAATACTTTTTGGGGCTTGAAACAGTAGGGTGTCCTTGGGTCTCAGGCCTGGAAGGATCGTTTTGTCTGACCAAAATGGGAAGATAGTAACTAACACTTTATATGGAGTTTAGAGTTCTACACGAATGCAGTATGGGATTTAAAATATATAACAGCTAAAATCTAAGGCGTTGCCCTCAGCTTTGAATTGGTCTCAGAAACACCCAGGAGAAGAGCAGAGTGAGTGAGGGGGAAGGTGGAGCCCTTCAGGCTATGATGATGCCCACACTGACCTGGCTGGCAACTCAGGAAGGCAAGGCAGAGGAATGAGCACGGCAGTGGAAATGTGTGAGCAAAGCACCTCAGCCAATACCTTCTGAATCAAGCAGGTGTTCTGCTGCTGTGCTGGAGCACATCCAGCTGGGCTCATTCTGGCAGCGTGTTTGGGCTGTGTGTATTAATTTGTTCCTGGTTCATCCTTGAGCAGTCAGGGTCTGCTTTGAGACAGGAGATTAATGGTTGCCCAGGGAGAAATGAGAAGATGGGAAAACCAGCTCCCGTGGTTACTTATTATTGCTGGATTTATATGGTTCAAACTCACTGCCCAACACTTTTAAAAAGAAAATTCTTTAGGAAGGAATTGTGGATGCCACATTGCTGTGAATGTTCAGGACAAGGCTGGATGGGGCTTGGAGCAACCTGTTCAGTGGAAGGCGTCTCTGCCCATGGCAGGGGCTCACAACAAGATGATCTTTCAGGTCCCTTCCACCCCAAACCATTCTGTGGCTCCACAATTCCATGATGAACAATGTTAGAGCCCCTTCCAGGACCTATGATATGAGTCCCCAATATCCGGCAACTGCAAAGCACTAAATCAACTCATCTTTCTGAGATCATCGTGCAAACACAGGATTTACAGCCTCCTGCAGTAGAATGTCAGCCTCATCATTCCTGCTGCTGGATGCTCTGCTGAACGCTTTTGTGTTTACAAGAATGCCCAGTGAGCTGCAGAATGAGCCATGGTTTATTGCCCTGTGTGGGAGCTGTTGTGCACACCCAGGGAATTGGTTTAGTGGGCAATAAGCTGTTAAAAGACTGAGACATTGGTAGCTAATACCCAGAGAACCCAACTGCTTGGGGCTGTAATGTGAGCAGTGGGTCTCATCAGCATTAATGACTTACACTCCGTGCAGCTCTCACATGGAGGGGAAAACATAAATGTGATGGAAATAATCCCTACATTTTGCTAAAAGTAATGCAATGGAATTATGACCGAGCTCATCACAATTGCTTTTTGTGCCTCTTTTCCATAATTATTGCAGGTCACACTCGTCAGTGGATTTGTCAGATCTCTCCATACGCCTCAGGAAATGAGATAGTGCATTACCCAATTCGGTTCTGGAAGGAAAAAAATTTAGGAGCCTTTTGGCTCCTTGTCCAGACTGGTTAAGTTCATAATAAATGGGTGGGACTCCTGCAGCTGTCAGCAGTGCAAATCCTGCCTGCTTAGTTCCTCCTAATAGTTATTAAATATTCAATTTAGATGCTGGAGGCCAATTGTCTTTGGTGTTTGATCTGTCTTGGGTGACAGGGATGTAAGCTTTTGCATTTCCATAAATATGGCACTTGTCAGATCTCATCAGCCTTCTGCAAGGTCGTATGAAAGCTCAGCTCTCTGCTGTGCTTCGGAGCACTTGTCAAGGAGTAATCAAGATTATGGCTTTGAGATTCCACGTGCAAAGTTTGAAGGGGCCCTATCAGAAATGAAGTTTTGGTCCTGCTCCTCGTTAGGCAGCTCACACACTTCAGGGGTTTGAGATTCTATTTTCTACTTTGCCAGTACAGGGGAACACTAAAATTCATGTCTGATTTATTCTCCAGTTGAAAAATTTTCAGGAGTTTTCTGAATTTTTTGCGTCTCAAGAGTAATTGCTCTTGATTCAGATTGACTGTTGCTGCTTACTCATTTATGAAATGTCATCAAATAAAAATTGAATTAGACAATAAGGATGTATTTGATAGTGAGTATATTCAGTTTCAAGAACATAAATATCACATAGGAAGGGTACTTCCCCTGAGTAATTCTGATTCACTAAAATATATATATGTGGGGAGTATAGATATAATTAAAATGTGTAACCATTAATATATCAATATTTATGTATGATATATAAACATTATTGTAAATATCGACACATATTTATGTACGTGTATACAAAGAAATTAATTAGAATATTTTTCCTCAATTTGTTTGCTTAATTACATATTTCATCCTTTTTTGAGGTTCCTTGTGGCCTATTTCAGCCTTAATAAAAAGTCTATGAGCCTTTTAAGTGTTATTTATATCATAGAAATCCATCCAGGGAAAAAGATGCTGCTGGCATCAGTAAGGAAGAGAACAGAAGATGAGGGAATATTTGAAGAGATGGTTTAAAGAAAGACAAGAATGTTATTTACTGGTTCACACTTGGATTTTGGAAACAACATAATAGATGGTGTAAAACAGACCAGGAAAAGAAGCAGAAAGGAGCCAAAATGGAGGAGAATGAAGAGAGCAAAAGGGAATGGAGAGGGAGCAGAGTAGTGAAAGCAAAAAGATAGGTAGTGAAAAGATTAATTAGAGTCTTACAGATGAGAATAAATCACAAGGATGTGATGGATGTGCAACTCATTTCCTTTCAGAAAAAGTTGACAAGTGTAATAGAATGCTTTTGGAAACAAGACATCATCAGGGAAGTTCACTGCTGCTGGATGAATTAAGGAAAATAGTCCAGGACGGTTCAAAAAGCAGTTAAACGTGAATAAGAAGTTCAATAAAACCTCCCAATTAAATTAGTGACTGATAGTATATATTTTTTTTAATTAAAATTACACCCCTCTAACATAATGTTGAATTTAGATTGATTTTTCTTTTCATTCCTCACAAAGGCACTCGCGTTTTCCTTGAAAATCTGAAAGCCAACGTTCCCCAAATTAACTGTGTCAGGTTTTGAACATCAGCATCTTCATTTGGGATTATTTCAGTCTTTTTTATTAAACAGTTTCTGGAGGAAGAAAATGGAAGGTCATTGGCTTTGGAGAGTGAAGTACAGACCAGTCTTTGTCTTTTAGCATTGTACAAGGCTTTCCTCTCTACGCTGCACAAAGGACAGGGATCTGAGTCAACCTGCAGATTTGGCTGGGAAAGGATTTTTTTTTGCATGTGTGAAATTTTCCCTCGGTTTCCCCTTAGAAGTGAAATAATTTGTTGTATTTTAATCAAACTCAACACTTTCTTCATGCAAGAAGAAACCTGGTCCTACCTTCTGCCATGGGCTGGGACACCTTCCACTGTCCCAGGTTGCTCCAAACACCATCCAACCTGGCCTGAGACACTTCCAAGGACCCAGGGGCAGCCACAGCTTCTCTGGGCATCCTGTGCCAGGGTCTGCCCACTCTCAAAGGGACAAACTATTTTCTAATATCCAATTTAAAATTGCTCCCTTTCTGTTTAAAGCCATGGCCCATGATTATGGCCCAAATCTCACAGCTTTCCACAGAAACTTGGAGCTCTGAATCCACAAAGAGCTTTTCCTGCTCGGTGGGATCTTGTTCCATGGCAGAAAAGCAAAATCTTTCAGCCTCAGTCTTATGAACTCAGCAGTGCAAATACGGAGCTCTTTCTTCTGCTGTGCACAAGTTAAAATGGACACTGAAATGTCAAGTGCAGGATTCATCTTTATTTGGGCCAGCTTTTCCTTTCCTTTCTGCTGCTCTGCAGGAGTCACTCCAAGCCAGCTGAATCACCTGGGAGAATCCTCTCCCTGGCTTTGCATGGGATTCTTCTGTCCTGGCTTCAGCTCTCTGCATTGCATTAATTCCAGTCTCACGCACTTCAGGGCTATGTGCTCTCCTGGGAGAGGCATGAACACATTAAACTGATTTATCCACACAGAAGACTAACCAGAGCTGTGCGTGCAAAGAACCTGGTGATATCCTAAAGAGATCATGTAGTGGACTTTAATTTAAAAAGCTGAATACTCTAAATAGATATGCACAATATTTTGTCTGAAAAGAAAAAAAAAAGTAGAAAACGTTGGAAATTTCTGAGTAGAAAATATATGAGCTTTGTTCTTCTGAATATTTTTGCAATTTATAAACACAGAACAGAACCTGAAGATAGTGGAAGAAGTTGGAAGACATTTTAAAACGTTCTGCGTCTTTATTAATTGTTTTTATTCTTATTTCAATTATTGATAATAGTAGTGCTTTCATGTTTTTTAAGCTTTTAAAGCTAATACCAAGAAAAGCCTGTTTGTGATTTCACCAAATAGTAATGATAGATCAAACAATCCTAAATTAACAACAGTGACAAATGGCCCTGGCACTGCTCTGGAACATAAAAGGGAACAACTCAAACACCATTTATGTCAGCAGGAATCCCTGTAAAACCTGCATCATTCCCATCTCAACTGTGTAATTTTTCTCATCACTTAAAAGTAAAGTAAAAATTAATTAAAAATCTGTGTACTATCAAAGTGATTTCTACAGCTCAAGGCTCATCAAACATTTAAAGATTGAGGCCAAAGCCATGCCAAGCAAACAAACAAAAAAAAAAAAAGAAAAAGGAGAAAAAAAGATTTATTTATTAAAAAGAAACAGCTGGTTTCTGGGGGACAATATAAAACTGAAGTATTTTCATGCAGAGAGCTCAGATTAAATCTTGATGCTGCCATGTCCTGATTTTCCTCCTCCTTGAGCTCATCAGCCCATTTCTGTAAGATCTTTGGTGAAGTATGTAGCAAACAACACCATAATTATAATTTTATAAATTATGTGGGGTAACAGAACTATATTTTCTTCCAATTCCTTGTTGTGGAAATTAATAATTTCTTTCATGAAGATACATAAGACTTGAAGCCTATCTGCAAACTGAAACTCACTGACAGCATCACCAGATGATTTACAAAATCAAGTGCTAATTACACGCTCTCATAAATATTCATTCTCGTGTTCACAGTTATGGAGGAGAGAAAGTGAACATGTTGATTAATCAATTGATAGTATCTGATTCATCTGGCTATACAAATGGGAAAGAAAAGGCAGCAGAGCATTTCCCAACAAATCCAGGCTGCAGCAGATTGTATTGCTTAGGAAAGTTAACATGAAATGAAAAATTAATAGGTGCTAAAAATTAAAGGGTGCGTGAGAGCAAAGGGGAGTGCAGGAAAAGTGAGTTGATTTTCCACATCATTTGGCCCTGTTGCTTAATTCAGGTGATAGGATAAAATTCATGCTTCCCCTTCTGAAGTTCATAAAATTAGCTTTTCAAGCTTTGCCAAACTTGAGACATTGTGGCCAAATGGTCTGATTCAAACTGCTTTTTTATTTGGACATAGGAAAAATGGTTAAGCCTTTTCCACAGATGCAAATAATAAGAAATAATTGTTTTGTCTGCTTTAACAAAATGTGAGGAAAGTAAAAACCCCTTAATTGCTTGTGCTAGAAAAGTTGAGTGTATGTATCAGCAACCAAAAAAAGAGTTTACTTTTCTCTACTGTACTGCCATATTAGAATTCCATAGTCAGTCACTTTTCAGGGGTTATAATAGCACAGAGACTGCTTTTTAATCTTTTCCCCCCAGATTATTCAGTGATTTTAGCTGTAGGAAGATAATAAATGAAATCATTTGCCATTGGAAAAATATCTTGGCTGTATGCAGAGTTTGCCTCTTACTAAAGTTCTTTCCTGTTTCAACTCACGCGACTTCCTAAGAATAGGAATTTTTATTTTGGGAGTCAGACTCAAATTAAAACAGTCTAAAAAAAGGGGTTGATTTTCAGAGCTCCTAAGCTATATACTAATGCAGCCAGAAATTAAGTAGTCCAGACTTCCTGGGTCCTGAGCAGAGGATTTTTAAGATGTTCCAGCCTTTCTACCTACATCACACATTGATCTTGCAAAACAATTTTTTTTCCACATGATTTTTCAGCTCCACAGCCCCATTAATGTGATGACATGCCCTTTCCCTGCACACAGAGAGCTTTGTGGAAGCCTTCAGAGCAGCCTCTCACACCCTGTGTCAGCCACTCCACTCCGAATGCCAGACCCCGTGTGCTTGTGGCCACAGGTTGCAGTGTCTGCCTTGCCTGCTTGTGCCTCTTCAGTGCCATTTACAGCTTCATTTTCAGGCCTATAGTGCAGTAAATTGGTTCCCAACAGGCTGTGAATAAAATTCTGGGGTTTTTTGGACACTACATTTGTTTTTATGATAAAAATGCATTGTGTGGGAGAATGCATAAAGCTGGTAACACACTTATGGTGCCCGGACTCCATCTGGGGGGTGGGACGAGTGTGACCATTTTCCAGCACTGATGACTCCCAGATTAACATCTGTGAAAATGCTTCTGTCCCAGCCATGAAGCTTTCCTGAAAATTGGAGCTGTGGACTAAATTATTCCAGATTTCGAGAGACCTTTTTGGTTGGCTTGTTAACATCATCTAGGCAGGAGCTTGACACCATCTCAGCAGCTTTCTGAAATTCCACGTGGTTTTACCTTGCTTTTCCTCTTGTCGTATTTCTTTGCTTTCAGCCCTGATCATGGTGCAAATCACAGGGGAAAAGGGTTCAGGGCAAATTGCTCAGCTGGTGTTCAGACAAGAGTCATAGAGTCACTGAATGCTTTGGGTTGAAGTGACCTTAAAAATCATCCAATTCCAACCCCTGCCATGGGCAGGGACACCTTCCACTATCCCAGGTTGCTCCAAGCCCCATCCAGCCTGGCCTTTAAACACTTCCAGGGATAATGAGTCCACAGCCTCTCTGGACAACCTGTTCCACTGCCTCACCACCCTCTCAGTAAAGAATTTTTTCTTAATATCTGATCAAAACCCGTCCTCCTTCAGTTTCAGGTCTCTGGGCTTTTGCTGATTTCACAACTGTGAGCAGAATTTAGCCCATAAAAAAGCCTGGGGAGTAAATGCCTGGAAAAAAGATAGGCAAATAAATGACCAAAAATTGTCGTTGTTTTTGTTTCTGACTGTGTCCACAAATTCTAGACGACCTTGTGAGAATAATCTCCTAGGAATGGAAAACTGAAAACTTATTACTAATAAGAAAGGCTTTAGAGGAGAGAGTTTTATTACATTTAAAAAAGTTAATGCTTCTTCAATTCTCTCTCCTTTGACCCGTTCCAGTATTATCAGATTAAATATAGTCCGTGTAGAAGAATTCTGATTCAAGAGTCATCAGAAACAAATAACATTTGCAGAAGGACTTGCTAGTACAGCTTTCTATTCAAGGGCTTTATTAAACTCACCTAAAGCACTGATTAAACTGACCTAATGGAATAAAGAACCAGCAAGGTGAGGATTTGAGAGCAGGCTAGCTGACTAAGCCTGGATTTGGTCATTTATGTCAATCCTCCCTGGATATATTCAAACCAAAGTTACTTTAATATGTGATACTTTTTTTTTTTTTAGCATCTTGAAGACCAGAGCCAAAGCTTTTCCTTATAGCAGCCCAGATTTTTGTCAAATACAGTGAGAAGAGTTTTGATGCTTTTTTGAGTTACCTTGATTTTTAGTATATATTTCAGCTTATTGTGAAGAAAATGCAAGGGCTCTCTGACATTTAGTTAACTAAGGAGTCCCAGGTCTCTGATATTCTTGAGTTTATTAAAAGTTAGATAGCTCAACAAAAAACAGCTGTCTTTTACACTTCATTGGTTTTATCCCTTTTGTAATAGAGAAGCAGCTAACCAGATGATCCAAATACCCAATGTTAGTAAAATTATATTCTCCAAATATTGAGATGATTAAGTACTACTACATTTCTGTGCAACCCTCAATTTTTCTATGAGCAAATGTTCTTCTTTTCCTCACTCATGCCATGATTTTATTTCCATGTAGAATCAAAGAATCACAGAATGATTTGAGTTGGAAGGAACCTTAAAGACCATCCAGACCCCTGCCATGGGCAGGTACATCTTCCACTATCCCAGGCTACTCCGAGTCCCATCCAGCCCGGCCTTGGATGCTTGCAAGGATGGGGAAACCACAGTTTCTTTGAGCAAGCTGTGCCAATGCCTACTTTTTTTAAAGGCAGACCTGTATAAGTTATGTAGAAAAATTTTAATGGGGAACCAGAGAATGTATTTCATTATATAGGATGTCCCTTAAGTCTTCAGTTCTAATGTCCCTGTAAAATGACTTAACTTTCCTATACAGGTGTTTTACAGTCATTTCTCTCCTTCCCTTTATTAATACTTGTTTGTGTTGTTTCCTTAACTCTCTAGAGTCATATTTGCAAACTGCCCTGAAACTGAAAAAGCACCAGTATTGCTGTTATTATTTGTGCTTGGCTCCTCAGATGCTGGTGCATGAAATGTATGAGAGAGAGAACACAGAGTAATTTAAAATCCCTCTTTGTAGTTTGCGGTCTATCTTCATTTTTCATTTTCTTTTTCTTATCGTGTCCAAGGAAAAAAACACAAAAGACAGGCTGAAAAATTGATTCTGAAGATGCTTCTACTTCATATGTATACAGCCAACAAGGCAGGTTCAAATACAGCAAAAAACTTCCAGACTTGAAATCAAGATTGTTTTTTTTTTCTATTTTACTCCCAGTATAAACACATAAAAACTAAACCCAAACCAAAAAATAAAACAGTTCTGCAGTAAGTAAAAGTTAGTTCTGAAATGATAGTTGAGGCTACTTATTTTTTTGCAGAAGACCTTCCCAAATGAAGAAGTTTGCTGGATGCACAGCCATGGTCTTGGGATAAATGCACAGAGCTGAGGGAAATCAATACCCATAGCCATGGTATTTTGGAACCATTGATAAGGGAGTTCACAGGAAAAGGGAAATGGGAGTCAAATTGCTCTGGTAAACTAATAAGATGCTTTAGTAATATAAACTGTGCTTAGGACACTGCTAGAGGGTCTTTTAAATCAAATTACAAGTGTTTGAAATAAGAGGAAGGTAAATTAATCAAAATTAAATGTCCTGTGAAAAGCACTACTGGTAGAACCAAATCAGAGGTCAATGTCCAGCAGGAGAGTACAGGAGAGGGATTTCCTGATGGGGGAAATAAAGGAGTGGCATTTCCTTCAGAGCTGAGCCTGTGCCCCTGGCTGCTGCATGGAGCCCAGCAAGGAGAGCTGGAGTGTCTGGCACTTCCCAGATGAGGGAAAAGCCTCTGGAGCTGTCATGGAGAGAGAGGACTGGGGTTCAACCTGCAGAGTCTTGTTGGCTTCCACAGGCCAGTGTTTGCTGTGCTCCACGAGCCCCAGCAGGAAGAGTTTCTCAGCCTCTCCACAGAGGTGATAAAACCTCAGTTTTCTGTCTGTAACAGCTGCTCCCAGTGCTTCAGGGAGCACCAGAAGCCCTGTGACTTCCTCCTACCTCTGCAATGAACCTCAGTGAACGCTGCCTGTGCCAGGGGACAGTGCACACTGCAGCTGGGGCCAGACCCTGCCCCTTTTCCTCAAGCACTGAGTTCTAAGTGCTCTCCTCACAACACAAAGTTCAGCTCAGCAGTAGCATAAACCCCTAAGTGACAGAATGCAGTTCATCTGCCCACCTGAGACACTAGCCTGGTATAAATTGGTCTTTCCACATAATGGAAAAAGAGGGATTTATACAAAGTAAGAAATGGGCTCATGAGCTCGAAAATTATAAAATAAGTGCTAGATAGGGAGTGATTAATAGAAGGCGTGTAGGAATGCTGTCTATCTGTTCCCACAGGGATGTCCTGGGAGGGTGAGAAGGAGTGCCAACATCCCAGGCCAGATAAAAATCTTGTAGCATATTCAGGTTTGTGGTATATTTCAGAAGCAGCACCTCGGGTAATCTGCTCATATAGAAGGAAAAAAAAAAAAAAGCATACTCAGAAAACCCAAGGGTTAATGTATCTTCCACCAATATTTAGAAATGTACCCCAATTCATGA
This sequence comes from Petroica traversi, assembly GCA_025920805.1. Lineage (NCBI taxonomy): Eukaryota > Metazoa > Chordata > Aves > Passeriformes > Petroicidae > Petroica > Petroica traversi. The sequence continues at coordinate 29,178,006 of JAHLSL010000015.1, forward strand.
GGAGAATTGTAGCTCTGAATTTCCTCTGCAGTGAATATGGAAAGTGAGCCCTTCTACAGGTCTGCATCTGTCCTAAAAATCTGGCTCACCCTCTGCAGCCCTATTTTGTCCATATTGTCTGGTTTTGGCCCTGGAAGAACTTAGGACAGCTCCTCCAAACTGCTGTCAGTTACCTGACTGAAATGAAATCAGGTAAATCTGGGGCTCTAAAGATTGAAGCAGAACTGGATTTCAATACCTCTTATTTGGCCCATCCATTGAGAATTTTAAATCAAAGCTGAGATTTCTCTCCCTTCTTTAAGACAATCTTTATTTTAGGTACCTTTTATCATGACTTTGAATATCCACATGTATTTGGATACATATTAAGTACTTGTTCAAAATTTCCTTGGTGTCCTGACTATAAAAATAAAAGCTTGGGAGGGATTAGTAGACAATTCCTGTCAGAGTGAAAAAAATTAGTCGTAGAACAAGATATTAAAAAGAATCTAATTACTTCTAACTTGGAATTTGATATGTCCACAAAGAGGATTTTATGATAAGATGTACTATTTATGGTCTCACTGACCCAGAAGTTCTCATCACATTGGTGGTTCGGCTTTGTTGAGGACAGATGAGATTTGCAGTCAGAACTGCAATATTTAAATCATTGTTGAAACTATACAAAGCGCCATAAGCATACTGGATCATCTTGATAAAAACTCTAAAGAGTTCACAGTTTAGAAATATTCAGGCTCAAGGGGACAGCTTGTCCTTAAATTGAACCAATATCTTCCTCAGTGAAAAGAATAAATTTATTCTCATGCAAAAGTGTCTGTGGCACAGAACTGGAGATTTAATTTTACATGCAGTAGAGCAAAGAAGACAAAAAATGTCTGTTGGAAAGCAGTCCATTATGCTGATACGCTATCTGTACACATTCATCTTCCTCTTTATTCATCATAATTTGTAAAGAAGTATTATTGCTTGCCATCCAGTAGGGCTCATCTCATATTTATCCACAGTGTTAAGCAGATGGCTGTGAGTGTAATTAAAGAGAGAGGAAAAAAACCCATTGTTCTTTATTGATAAAAGATGCAGAATGAGACAAAATTATTTTTTCAGTTTGTGCGCTGGTATTTTGAGACATTTACATGTAAGAATAACAGGTCAGATAATAGGTCTTAAAATATACAAATGTAATACTCTCAGCACTAGAGACATAAACAGGGAATTTGTTTGTCCCTGCTTTTCAAAGAAAATTTGAGGATTTGGTCCAATCTTTTTTATTTGTGCTATAATGTCAGAAGGCATTCTACATTTTATAATTGTTAAAAAGTGGCTTTCTGTTGTGCAAGCTTGTTTTTAAGTGCCTGCTTTAAACTGCTGTTGTTATTATGAGATACTTGTTTATTTTGCCTCTCACCACAATTTCCCAGTGCATGATTTCAAGACCAACAGAGAAGGTCTTTGCTTTGGGATACTCAGGGTCTCTTCAGAGGCAGATTAGTAAAAGGGTAGACATGTGAAAGGCAAGAAAATAGTTTTTTAGGCTCCATAAGAGTGCCTCATCAAAGAGCTATATTTACAAATCTGCCACTGTGACCTTTAGTGCCTTAGGATGTGCCCAGGCCATCAAAGAATCACAGAATAGTTTGGGCTGGAAGGGACTTTCAAAGGCCATTTAGTCCTACTCAGCTGCTCTGGGCAGGGACATCTTCAGCTCCATTGGGCTACCCAAAGTCCCATCCAACCTGGCCTTGAACCCTTCCAGGGATGGGGCATCCAGGTTGTGGTCCTCACCATCAGGAAAACTGGGCTTCCTTTCCTGGTTTGTCCTGATATTACTTATTGTGCTGAGTGTGGGGCTTGGGGATCTCTGTCCCATCCCCTGTGGGAAACAGGACTTCCCTAGCCCAGGGCAATCCCCGGCAATCCCTTCTGCTTTCATCCCTCTCCACAAGGATCACAACCTTCACCTGCTCCATGGGATCTCCACGAGGAAGAGGAAGAGGAAGAGGAAGAGGAAGAGGAAGAGGAAGAGGA
>JAHLSL010000015.1:29180040-29247083 GCA_025920805.1 Petroica traversi
GAGGAAGAGGAAGAGGAAGAGGAAGAGGAAGAGGAAGAGGAAGAGGAATAACTGTTAATGTTAAAAGCATCCTCTCTTCTGCCCTGGCGACCCCAAGGGTGGGGTGTTTGGGCAGAAGGCCGTGTTTTACTGAGGTCATTTATCTGTTCTGGAAATCACAGAACAGATATATTCTATCTGTTAGATATATTCTATCATTCTGAATATGATATATTCAGATGATTAGAATATGATATATTCTATCATTCTGCCTGGGCATTTTCCTTCAAGCCTCAAAGCCTGCCCTGAGCAGGGGCAGGGGCAGAGGAGGGGTGCAGAGGGGACAGACAGAGCCATCCTTTCATTATGGTCATACAGATTACAGTAAAACCTGAAGATCTCAGCCAAGACCAGACTGAAAGCTTTTACAGCAAGAGGCAGTGACAGTGCTCTCAGAAGATGCTGCTTCAGTATCAGTTTCACTGCCGTGCTTGCAGCAAATGCTGGCTCACGTTTGTGTGAAGCTTGGAGGCTTGAATTCTGTATTTAGATCTTGCTCACAGCAGTGGCTCAGGGTTATGCTGGTACCACCTCCAGCTCCTAATACATTTTTAATACATTCATAGATTTTTAGAGCCAGGAAGGAGCCATTATATCCTCAATCCTCCCGTAACTTGCATGCTCAGACCATAAAGTTCACCCAGTTACTCTTCTACTGAGCACTGAAGACTGTCTTCTAGAAATGGGTCCATCCTTCAGCTGAGGCACAGTCTACCTGTTTCCCTGGAAATGTGCTTCAGGAATTCAGCACCCTCACTGTTCCAAGCTTGTACCTTACTGCTGAGAGGTATTGGTGTGGAAAACCTTCTACCACCTTTTCCTCTGAAGTTTTTCTCTGCTGGATTAGATAACCCTTTGCTGACTGGCATTTTTGGATTCACCTGCAAGCCCCTTCACCATTTATTTTTCAATAAGCCAGGCAGATAACAAAAGAAAAAGATAACACTGCATCTTGTTTTATTAAGTCTCAGTGATTATTTCCTACCCTCACTGCAGCCATCATTACTTTTGGTTCGAGTCAGTGACCTGAGACCCAATATTCTGAATTTTTTTCACTTGTATGAACTGGAAGCACTCCAACTCCTGCCCAATATTATCACTTTTAATAATCTCTGCTACCATAGCTCCTATTCTCTGAACATTTCCTTCCCAAGGGAAGTGAGCCATAAACTGCATCATCTAAGTTAAATGTGGACTTTTCCCATTACTTTCAGCATGATTCGAAGAGTTTCTGAGTTTCTGAGGCAAAAGCTCTGAACCAAAAGCCAGCACCAGGAGTATTTCCATTAACTTAAAATTGTTTGTGAGGAAAAGACATCTCTGCTCCTCTGGAAGTAAAGTGAGACCAGAGCACATTAACAGTTTTACTGAGCTACCCAGCCCTGTATCCTGCCCTTGACACCATCAGCTGTGGTTGTAGAAGAAAAGAATATCAAAGATCATTCTTCCCACACTATTTCATTTCCCACAGTTAGTGCTACCCTGTTTTTCTGGTATGGAAATTGGACTATCACATTTACTTCTCCTGGTTGCCCTCCTATACACTTTTGTCCATTTTTACCCCAATCCTGCTCTGCAGCAGAGGAGGTTCCACAATTTAAAGATGTGCTGTATGGAAAGCATGACAGTTCCCTCTTTGACGTTCAAACCTGCCACCCCAAAGCGTGGTGTGCCTCCTCACTCCTGTTTTTTGAGGAGCTGTGGGCAGTTTTTCTCTTTTCACAACCTTTGCAGTTTCCTAGCTGAAGAGTTCCCCCTCAGCCTAGCAGGTGTTTCATTGCTGAACAGAACAGACTCATAGAGCCTGTGCTTTTCACACCTAAGAAATTTCAGTCCAAGCTCCTTGTTAGACTGAAACAGGAGTCCTGTGGTCATGTAGAACATCAGAGTCCAGAGACAAGACATCCATAGGCTTAGGTCTAGAAGGTGAGTGTGCATGAGGGTGCCTAATTTCAAGGCTGGAGCTAATATTTTCTGTCTGACTTAACACAGCCCTACTTTTGTGAGATTACATTTGTCCTTGCTGGTTTCTCACCTCATTTCTTTCACACTGCACCCACCCACAACCTGCACGTAGCTCTGAAAGTGGATCTCCAGCTAACATGTGGTCACCCACAGAGCTGAGAGGCTGTTACTGGCATCTGAGGGGACTTCTTTGTCAAAGACAAACAATTTGTTTTACATTTGGAAGGGGAACACTGGATTTTAAGTGCAGTGATCATAGATGCAGCTGCCACTGCCTTATGTTCCATTTCAAATGATTAATAATATTTGTCAATTCCGATATGTCACTGTGCTTTATTGCTGTACAGCATGCTCCAAATGATGGCACTTTCTTTTGGATTGATCTGATTAATGATGGATGAATCTTTCCATTTTATTGTAAGCCTCTCTCAACAGAATGGCTCAGGTTAAAAGAACAACCTCCACCAAATGTTACGAATTATAGCATCATTTGAAACATGTTTCCTTTCTCTTGTTGTTCACAGTTTAGTAACAATACCTGAAGAATTGAACTTAATTACTCTTGATCAAGCCCTGCTCCTCCGGATATAAACATGCCCTCAATTTTACTTTTATGATTTAATATTTTGCCCAGCAATGAAAGTGTCCTTCTGTCGTTACAGTGCTTTATGTTCTACTACAGATCATTTCAGCAGCGCAGATGCCCATCTTGTTCCTGGTGAAAATTGCTCCCAACACCACAAAAAGCACTTTAATGATTTATCCTGCTGCCTGTGCCCCCATTGGAGGAGCTCCTTTGACACAATGGCTGCAAATCATGACAAAAAGATGGCATTTAGGTTATTCAAAGCTCTATTGCTATGTGACCTGAGGCTTTGTTTACACATCAGCTGCTTGTCCAATTCCTTGTCAGTCCTGTTTAATTAGCTGGTATGGTCCTGTATGGCAAGGACTTCCCTTTTTTGCTTGGTGCTTAGCTCAAGGGTGCCTCCATCCCTGCTATTGTAATGCACAGAATAAATAATATTAATAGCTTAGCTGAAGACAGCAAGAAAATCTGCCGTTTCCTCTCTCTCTTAATTAGTATTACCCTGGTATTCTCTGTAGTTAGCACTAGCAAACATATGCTAATGGTAATCACTTACAAAAAGTAATAGCAGAAGTTTAAGGGTTGACTACTGCAATCAGTTAAAGACCCCAACAACAGTTTTTATGCATTAAAATGTCAAAATATGTTGCTCTAATAAGGAACAGAACTTCTGACTACAAATGTTTCTCTAGGTGTCATATTTGCCACAACCTGTGCAGGAATTTGGGAGAGGTTTGCTTGTTTCATCCTTCAGATTGTTGCCAGAATAATGTGAAATACAAACAACAGAGCCACAAATCTTCATGCAGCATCAGAATTGTCTCATCCAAAAGCCTTTCCCCTTCTGAGACTCCGATTGAGACTTTCTTTGCTCAGTCACTCACACTTTAAGCAGATCCAGTAATTCTGGTCTTGAAAACAGAAATGGGACATTTCAAGATGCTAAAGATTTAATCTTTTGGACCATCTCACTACCCCCCTCTTCCCATCCTTTCTGCAAGCACATGAAATGGCAATTTTAACCTTCCTTAATGCAGTTAATGCAGTCTCCTAAATAACAGACTTTCCTTGAGTTCCTATGCAGGTTTTAAAAATACAGGGTAAATTTAGCAAAAATTAGTGAGTACTTCTGTAGGATATAGAAAATCTTTGAACTCTACAGCTGGGCTGTTTTGAGATGGATAAATCAAATTTAGGTAGCATCTTCATCCATGCCAAAACTTCAAGGGTTTTCTACTCAATAAAATTAATAAAAATATTTATTTTCAGGGGAAGGGAAGCCTAGCATGAGCCACATGTTTTATTCCAGAGTTTTAAATGACAGCAATTATTGCAGTCTATCAAACCTTTCTTTCTGGCTGCCTGCCTTGTAATGTGTAAAGACACCGTACAATATGATTTTGGGTTCCAATTTTATTGGTGTAAATATTCAAGAAGAGTAAATATTTTTTTTAGATAAACAAACAAACCAAAACACTGGGCACACCTAAAACACCCATATATTAATGATTTTATATTTGCAGTAGCCTGTGAGGAAATCCTCTCAAGATGATAAACACAATTTTAAATAATAAACGGAATTTAAAAAGAGAACTGGACCAAATGTAACCAAGATAAAAATAAACATATGAATTATAATAGAGTAGAACAGGCTTCTCAACAATGAGTTCTGTTTTATCTACCCTAACATTCCTTCTTGCATCTTCCTATCTGACACATATCTGTCAACTACTACTAGCTGAAGAAAGAAAAAAACTCAAATATATTTTTTTTTCTCCATGAAATCTACAGGAATGACTGATGGTGCCCACGAACTGGTTCTGTTTAGCCTGAAAGTATCATTTTAATATGGTAATCACAGAGTACATGAACGGCACATTGACTCATAATGTGTTACTTAAATATTGTAATGTGTTTTTATACTTTGTATTTGAGGAAAAACTTCCTTCCTAAAGCTCAGCTGGGCTCAGGATGCTTCACATTCACCTCAGAAGCAGCCCACAGACTTTCTGGTGAGCTCATTTTAGTCAGATTCTCTTCTGACTCACTCAAGTGTTTGCACCAAAAGGCAGATGAAATTAATGATGGTAGAAATTTCCTTTAATCAAATTGGTTTGACCTTTACGCTCCATAGGAAACCTTGGCTTAAGGAAAACAGATGCTCTTCACAGTATTAAGGTATTTTTGCTTTCCTCCCACATAAAATGAACAAATTACCCACTGCATTTCTCAGTCTAGACTGCTTTTACTTTGGGGGACAAGGGATGAAGAAACATAAAATGTCTGTGAATGTGAGGGGAAGTACACAGTGATTCACTGTAACAATTTGCAGAACAACATAAAAATAGTGGTTGAGTCACAGCTGACCTTTCTGAAAAGGTAGATTCTCATCTACATTTTAAAGGGTGCACAATACTAAAACCAGAATGACACAGTTTCCATTATGCTACCCAAGTCGAGTATCAGAAATAAAGTAGTAGAAGGTCTTTTGTTCTGTCGGGTGCCCAAATCTATCTATTCTCATTCTTTCTTTTCTTCCCCCCACAAACTCCTTAATTCTTCTGGAGATGTAATTTCACTCAGGTGGTTTGGAGCAGCTGCTTTGGCCCGGCTCCTCTTTCAGCAGAACTCCTTTATACGGAATCTGAGGAAATGGAGTAGACATGGAATTTTTGACTATTTTTTCCCAGTGGTTCATGTTTGGTTTTGCAGCACCAGCCAGGCTTTCAGTGGGGTGCCTGCCTGATGGGGTTTGGAACCACATCTTGGTGAGTGTTCTTATCACTTGAGACACTTCCCAAGACACAGGCAGGTTTGCTGACTGGTTTTGGAGAATGCGAAGCCAGGTCTTGCACCTCTCAGCAAAGTGTCCTATATACTGATTTATCAGCCAGAAAGACCAGAATGATTCTCTAAACCTCCTGTGAGAGATTGAAATGGCTGCAAAATGGCCTCATACCCATTTTCCTGTGTAACCAAAGTGTTCTACAATTGGGTGTTTTTACCAACACAGATTATTCAATGTCATTTCAGTCTAATCCACCCTGAGGGATCTATCAACAAGAGCCTGGGCTACCTTCACCTTCTGTGGCAGGTCCATGGCATTTAGAATGGGGAACAAGACATTGAGCAGGAGAAGCTCTACCCCACACAAAAATAAATGGGGAATGATGCCTCTCCAGGGAGAGCTGCACTCTCCTGTCTCCAAAAGCCACATGGCTGGATGTCCCACCTCTGTGAGAGGTCCAGCTGAGGCAGACAGAATATCCAAACCTGCAGTTTTTAACTCTGTCAAACCCAAGGTGTGATGTGCAGGTCCATAGGAGTTTAATCACAAGGTAGGGACAGAAGGAAATTTCTCAGTCAAGAACCAGATGACTCTGTCTGGGCTTGTAGGTGAATTTATAGATCCTTGAGGGATGTAGGGTTCCCAGCGATCTTCCCTGATACTGATCTCCCTGTAGCACATGAGGCAAGTGAGGCCTTTGCTTTATCCACTCAGTCACTAACTCTTCATTAACACTTTGCATTGAAAGCAGTAGGGGAAGCTTGCTGTTAGTAAGACTCAGACAACAATTTGAATAACCAATTAAAAAAAATCCATAAAGACATGCTGGATGGCAAATTAAATGTGTTAGGGATGAAGAACAGTAGCACAACAGTAGTCTGCATTAATTCTCTGCATTATCTCAGCATTTGGGACAATTACTGGTCCATCAAAAATACAGTTAGAAGACCAATAAAACAATACTTGTACTGGTTAGGGCACGTGAACAACTCAGTTGGTCACTTTTAAGGGGAGTGTTATTTAGGAGACCAAAGATATCAGAGCAGCAAAGCATGACAGATTTGCTGTAATTTTTGCTCCCATTGCAAGGTTTCCTGTTACAATTATGAGATACCATAGGTGAACTCAGATGCAAAAAAAATATTTATCTATGCTTGTTAGGGGAAAATATTAACTTTTTTTCAGCATTGAGAATTTTATTTTCATTAGTTCCTGCACTAGGGACATTCAGAAACGTGTTAGTGCTTCCAAGCATGTAATATCATTTTCACATGGACATGACCTTTCTTTGTCTAACCTGCCTTTGAGTTGAGTTGAGGCACATATGCACAGCCCAGTTATTTATATATTTATTTACTTAGCTAGTTTTCAAATTCAAAAACTCCAGGCTTTTTTTTTTTTCCTGAATTATATTAATTTTCAGGGAAATGGATTAACTCAAGATTAGAGGAATCTTTGACTGGCTGAAAATCTAGGAAATGACAGTTCCACCACAATATGTCTGATAGAGGTCTTGCAGTATAACACACAAACCTCAACTCCAATGCCTCGGGATGCAGTGACCTTGAGATTCAACCATCAGAGTTAAGTTCCACTTGCAAAACATTGTTGATGTAATTTTTTTGCAAAGGTTAAACAGAAGGATTTTTGCACTAAGAAACTCCAAGTGTTACTTTAATAAGGAATTTCTGTCTTGAAGTTGCATCTTACCCCACTTTTCTCTGTGTAAAAGTAGGTCTTGAAGATCAGCTGCTCTTTTAGGCTGACAGAACAGAAATTGTCCTGATATAGGTGCTTCAGACTGGTGGGATTTCCTTTTGGAAATTGCCTCTCCTGTAAAGACTCCAGGACAACATCTTTAGTGGTAGAGCAGACTACCAGCAAGCCACGATGTTGTAATTACAGATTGCCAGGTGAGATAAACCTCATTCTTCCCAAATTAGTGCTCATTTCCAACGGGGAGAGAGAGCTGGATAAGATCTTCTCCTGTGTGCTGTGCTGAGACTGACCTCTGTTTTGATGAGAGAGCATTGCTGGGCACAACAGGTTGCAGACAGGCAGCTGACATTCAGAGAAATGATGCTGTTCATGTTCTAGCTGGATGGTGGATACTAATTGGCTGCTAACACAAATTCCATCGTGACTGCCTGCAGCTGTGGGTTTGCAGTGCTGCATGCTTGATATGCTCATTCAATCACACTCACTCAGACTCCTGCCCAATTTGTAAATGCTCACAAAAATCCAGTCACTGAGCTTCCAGGAATGAATGTGGGTGGTCTGAGTGCTCACATCATTGTCCCACAATGTATTTGGGATTAAAAAAATGTTCCTAAAATCAACTTCCAGAAGGAAAATTCATCTCATCTGTGTTAGGAACCTGTTTGAGGATAGCTTGTTCATGCACAGTGGTTCAGATTTTTGTCTTTGTTCTTTATTAATAATGGATCTCTCCTAGGTTTTGAAAGACAGAAATATAGACTCTATTTAACAAGTGGCCAGATCCTTTGCATTTATTGAATATAGTTATGCCACATGAAACAAATTATAACTTCGTCTTCTTTCTCTATGCTAACATAAATCTGAATTTCCCCATTGGGTGTAATCATAGGCCTCATGCATGAGGATTTAAATTCACCAGGAGAGCAAACGCTAATAAAAAAATCACTCTGAAGATGGAATATCTCGTGTCTTTTACATAATTTTTTCTTTGTTCCCTCCAATTTTAGTTATAGATGAGTTGGACCACTTGTCATTTTTATTACACTGGCAAATTCAGAATGAGGTAGGGGCACAAAGTGGATTTGGTGGAGGTGAAGGATCCTTGCAAAGATGGAGACTCAGCTTAGGTAACAGCTAAACCAGAGAAGGACCTTGTGTATTGCTGTCCATGGATCCCAGGGTAAAGACAAGAGATCCCATCTGCTCTGCTGAAGCAGCAGAATGGATTTCACTCCAGCCTTCAACTCATAGCCTGGAAAAAGCTTGGTGTGTGTGTTCTCTTTTTCTCCTTGCTGATTGAAATGTGCAGAGGGAAAGGTTGCAGTCACTTTTGATCATGATTATACTTTTGTCCTTTCAAGTCTCTACTCCTAAGGGCTTGCTGGGCCATTTTCAAAAGGCTAATGCTGAGGAACCTGCTTGTTCAAAGACTCTCTTTTTATTCTTTTTAACATTAATTGCCCAAATGTTACCTGTCACTGGTCTTCTTCAGCTTAAGCACTGCAGGTCAAAGTACAGAGCTTTAAGAACTGGATGATAAAGTCTGCAACCTCCCACTCTGCCCAGAAGCTGAATTTGCAAATAGTGGGAACATCTCTGATGCAAGCTTTATTGCTACTGCAGAGAGTCACCACACATACTCCAGATGACAATTTCCATCTAAATCATGGCTTTGTGCCACAGTGGAATAGCTTGATCTGGCAAGCCACTTCCAGTTTTTATGGATGGTACTTTCCAAATGCCTTGGAAACCCTCACTCTGTGCACGTGTTGCATTCAGGACTGCATTTCTTATTGCATCCTGCCCATGAAGGCAGATTTCAGGGAGCTGAGTGTCCCTGTGGATTATCTCATGAAGAGGTTGAGTTTGGGAAGAGCCAGATCTCCCAGCAGAGCTTCCTGGGAAAGCAGCCACTTTGCAGGAGGTTCTGACATTATTCAGCAGGGGAAAGCCTGGTTAAAAAGTCACCATCACCTGTGATTCAGGATTATTTCTTTCTGTGAGCCAATGCTTGTGTGTATGGTGATACAGTTTATAAGTGTGTGAGGCTCCTCATCCTCACTCTGTGCAGCCAGCCAGGCCTGGCCCCGCGTGCCTCACCCTCTCTGATGGAATTTAGCCCCAGGAGTGGGACCAGATGAGCCTTCTTGTATTTACATGGCTTTCACAAGGTCACAAAGCCAAGAAATGAGGGTATGAGGGGACAGAACTGGGCACCCATCATCTTCTCTGTGGCAAAGAGACTCAGACTTGTCACTTGTACCTTTGTCACAGACTCCAGGTACCTCCCTAGCCCTGTATGCCTGTGCACCCTCCAGTTTCTCCTCCCCTAAAATACAGTTTCAGTTGCATCTTTCCCTCTGCCAGGGCTGAATTTGGGTCCTGGAGGCCTCTGTGGGTCCTTGGAGGAGTTCCTTCAGCCCTTGAAACATGCTCAGCTCAGACCATGCAGCAGATCCTAAAGCCTGATTAAGAAGGCTTAGCCTCAGTACTCAGCAGCCTTTTGGCAACTGAGGGAGGGAAAAGGTGAAAATCCAGCTAATTACTGCACAGCTAGCCTCTGGAATATCCAGGTCAGGCCCAGGAAAACAAACCTTATGACACCACTTCCTCAGTTAAAGCCCTTAAAGTCCACTTGCCATGTTTGTATCTCCCTTCCCCTTTTCCCTCTTTCTTCTGACTTTCTGCTTATTCCTAAAAATCCTTGCTTATTCCCTGCTAGTAGTGAGTGTGACTTGTGCAAACAGTTGAGGAGCCTGTGCCCTCTCCCTGTGATTCATTATTATTAATAACTGGGATATTTTTGGCTTTTGCTCATCAGGCAGCTCATATGGAACCAGCAACCTGCCCTGCAGTGCTGCCATTCAAGCCTTTCATTTTGCTTATGGGAGCAGAATGTCTTGTCCTGTTGGGGTTCTCACCAGTCCTGCTGCTGCTGCCCTTACCTAGAGCTCACATTTGGATTTGCATATATTCATATGTGTGTGTACAGAGCAGGAGAATTGGTATGAGAGCAGCTCATGTTGTCCAAGCCCATCTCTTTTGGAGGCACAGCAAAGACTGCAGAAGCAGGAGACAAACACGCTCCAAATGGCACTTGCCTTTTGGTGAGGTGCTCCTCAGCTTGGGGAGACCTGTGGTGCTGTGGCAGCTTTCACTGTGCTTTGCAGTGGGTTTGTTTTCATTTCCAGCCTGAAAATCTATGCAGCGCAGAGGGGGAGGAGGGTGGCTGTTAAAATGACAGAAATAGTGGTACCAAACCAGATGGGAAAAGCAGACAGAGAAAGGAAAACAAACACTTTAACCTTATAAAGGACTTGTGGGGCACCATTTTTTTAGCAGAGCCTGTTGAAATAGGACAAGGGGCAATGGCTTTAGGGTGACAGAGGATTGATTTAGATTAGATATTAAGAAGAAGTTTTTAACAAATAGGGTGGTGGAGCACTGGCACAGCTTGCCTAGAGAGGTAATGCATTCCCTACTCCTGGGAACATTCAAGGCCAGACTGAATGGGCTTGGCCTGGTTGCAGATGTCCCTGCTCATTGCTGGGGGTTGGACTCAATGACCTTGAAATGTCCTTTCCAAAACAAACCTTTCCGTTTCTTTATCATCCTTTTTGTTTAATGAATTGTGAAGGGTATTTTTAATTATTGAGAGATGCCCCTGCCGGAAGGTGCAGAGGAGACCATGTCTGGATGTCTCATCCAGTAATATGGATTTTGTTTAACAGCAAATGTGAGCTAGAGAGATAGAAATAAATAGAAAAGAGAGGGAGGGGGTAAAGAGAGTTTGAGAGGCAGACCAAACAGAAGATAATCACCACCTGTGGATTCAGTGGTGTCCTGTTGGTCCTTTTTCACATGGGGCTTCTTGGTTTGGGGGATCTTGAGGTAGTTCAAACTTTTCACTATTTATACGTTTTAGAAAATACAGGAATTGATGCTCATTAGCTACACAGTTCTCTTATTCTATTGGGTAAATGAGTCCCCCATTTCCAATGCTAACTTTTCCCATGCTCAGTCTTTTTCTTTTCTTTGAGTTGGTGTGTTTCTTGCCTTGAGCTGGTGGGTTGTGGTCTCCCGCTCCCAGAATGACCTTTTACCCAGAGCAAACTGATTCCAGCTCAGCTGCTTTCCTCATGGCCCATAAACTCTGCATTCTTTGTGTGCACTATCAGAGGTATAGTCATCTCCTCCAGCTTTGTCAACCTCCTCCTAGGTCTGAGATAACATTTGGACAGTAGTACCACCTCAGATTTTGTCATGGTAGCTTAATTTAAAGTCCAAATTCCAGGTATCCATGAAGGCACATTCAGGCTGGGGTGGGTTTTCTAATGTATGTATTTATATTTTGTATGTGTTTACGGTGTTGATGTAATAGGCAAGCCAATTATTGATACAAACAATCTGGAAAATATCAATAGTTTATCTATAATACCACTAACAAAAAAAAAAAAGGAAATTCTTTGATCTCTCCTGAATCATACAGAAGGATCAGCAGAAAGCCAACAAAGAGAGTAGGATTAGCTAAGTGTTAAGTAAATATCACATCTCTCCATGTGGCTGACCACCAGTTTGCCCAGGTGCCCAGAGGAATCCCTGCAGTGCAAAGCAAACTGCTGAGCTCAAACCCTGGGAGTGGCAATGACCTCAGTGGATTTACTCTGAGAATTAATTTGGTCTCAACTGCACTTGCAGGTTCTCAAGACTGAGTGCTGGAAAAACTTGTGATGTCACTTAATCTATCCCTTTTCTCCCCACTTTTTCCAGCATCCATTTCTGCCCGAGGTGTTTTTCCCTGCTCTGCTCTGCCTCAGAGCTGAGGACTCGGGCCATTATTCCAGCACAGCTCCAAGCACAGAGGATGTGCTGTCAGGGGTTGCTGTGCATCACTGAGCTGCAGCAATTTGCCATGTGCCATGAGAAGGAATGGAACTTCAGTTTACCCTCTGTCCCTGGGAGCAAAGCTAAATCAATTTTCTATATGCTTGCCTTGGGCTGAGGGTGTGCACGCAGGACGGTGATTTGGATGAAGTGTGCCAGTTTATTGAGCCATGACAGTTCTGTCACCTTGTAATTATTGCTGTGGTCACATCTTTATTCTAAAATTTAACATAAAGTCATTAAATGTCATCTGACATTTATTTTTAAAATTTATGATCAGTTATCTAATCCACCTTCTGACATTAAAAAAAGGTAAGGATCAAGTTCCTTTTATGCATACATTCCCCATAAGGGGTTGCTGGCACCACAACCAGTCCATTTTGACAACAAACAGTGTCTTCAGAGTCCCAGTGAGGACTTGGCTCCCTCTTTGTGCACTATCCCCTCTTTCCTTTTCTAAAAAATGGCAGAGAAGATATTTTCCTTCTCAAGTCATTCTTCTCACTTCCTTCCCTTGCAACATCCCCTCCTTATCTTTAATTTGTTTTATCCTTTATCTCCTTATCCCAGCACTACAGAAGGTCCCTGTCCCAGCTCACTGATCTGCTCAATTAGCAACATCTTCAGCAAGTGGTGTAAAAAGTGTAAGTTGAGGAGACAAAGGTAAAATGTCCCTAAATTCCTAATGGAAAGGGCAGCCTGCAAGGAAAAAACACAGGCTCAGAACCTGCTTTTCTTGTGTGTTGCTCAAGCTAGGACAACATAGCTAAATTTTATCTGATGCTTTGTTTAGAATTTTCCTCTTTTTGTATCATTGAAGTAAAAAACAAGGATCATGAAAACTTGTTTCTTGATAGTTATTTGCTGTCATTTCACCTTAATTATGGTCAAACACAAATGGTGTTGGATTCAGGTTACTTTCGGTCTACTTAGTATTTTTTTTCAGACGTGCCTGGAAGTATAAAACTTCCTCCTGCACTAGTGAGCTTAGTGTATTTTCAAATTGAAATATTCCCCACCCTTCACTCTCCACACATGAACCTGCCAATCCAGCTCCCTTTGCAGCACGTTCAGTCACTTGTTAAAATGTTCTGTCATTTGTTATGCAAGCTGGCAGCTACAAGAGCTTGGTGTGTCTGATGCCAGTGTTCATGTGAAACAAACCTTGCATTTGCAATTTATCCTATTTGCAGACCTAAACTGATCATAGGCAAAGGCCAGAAGACACTGAATATTGTTCTGATTAGTTTTGGGTCACAAACCTTATGGCTGCTTTCCTTCTGCTCCCCAGAAGGAGTCAGGAATTTGCACTTTGTGGCCTGTCTTGTGATTGAAGGCATAATAATTTGTTTTTAAGGAGATCATAAGGAAATCCGTGGGAGGTGATGGTCTTCTGAGGAGTGCTGAGGGCTGCTTGAAATTTCAATACATCCAGATTTGATTTAATTTGAGATCAATCTCAAAAACAAAGATGGCAATGTTTATGTAAGTGGAACTACACCCAGTGTAACTGAATTCTCACTAGTTCTGCCATATGAGCTTCAAGAATTGTGGGTTAAGTCCAAATATGTCATGGAAGGTCTGAATATGTTCATTCACTGAGAAATGTCAGTGTCACAGCACCAAGTGCACTGGTTTTGGGCTTTATCCCAACTGGGCAGTAGAGGAACATTTACTTTTTAGGACATCAAGGATTGAACAGTGGGCAGGGTGATACCAGGGTGCAATAGAACAATAAAATCATGTTTCAAAGGTGAAAGTCTGAACCAGAAGGAGTGTCAATGAACAAGTACTTGCCCATCCTTGATGAGATCCTGAGGGGCTGCAAATCCAGCCAGATCCAGATGTGGTGTATTTATGGAATTGATTTTCTCCAGCTGAAGGGCAGACAGGTCAGCTCTGCTTCCACTGAAGTCCAGCTCCCTTTCATCAACCCAAACAGTGAGTGATTTTTAAATTTCTTGGATTCAGTCTGCAAGAAAGAGGGGATGACAGCTCTAAATCCCTCAAGCATTCCCTGAAATCTCCCTGAATCCCTAAGAGTCTGAAAAATTCAGATTTCAGCAGCCTGTGGTATCTTGGCTGAAAGTCCTCTGTACAACCAGTATGAGGAAGGGGAAGATGCATCTTACACATGGCAACATGTTGCAGTCCCCCCCGAGGCTTGAACAGAACATGGACCATCTGGATTTCTGTAATGTGAAGTTCAATTAAAATGTTTTGATGTTAAGCACATGCCATTTTTGAGGATACAATTTTTTTCTCCCCAGCTTTCCATTTCTCTCTATTCTGTTAAAAACAAGAATAAGAGAGAGAGAGAGGAAGTTATAAATATTTCACATGAAATTCCATATGGCTTCTATCGTCACACTAATATGTATTTATTCTTTTTTTTTAATAATGAAAAGCAATTGAAATATGAATTTTGCTCTAATAAGCTAGAAAAATAAACTTTGGAAATAGGGGTGACTTTCTAGACCTGTATGTTGAAGACTGATGTGAAAAAGGAAACTTCTGTCATTGGACAAGCCTCTACAAGTGAAATTGTCAATATTTATTCCTCCTGGGCCAAGCCTCAGGATCATTGGCAAGTAGTTGGAAAAGCCAGTGTCCTTTCAGTCATCTTGGAATTACCATGTGTCCAGCAAAATGAATATACTGATCTGCAAACCAGTAAAAAAAAATTTAAAAAATTGTACCCTGCAAAAAGTGGTGAAAAACCATTGCTCAAAGTACCTTCCTTTTTTTCTATGGCCACATCCCAGTGGGAGGTGGGTGCCTTGAAAAGATCTGAAGGAGCATGTAGCACCTTCAACAGAATTCCTTTGTTGCCAAGTGTGACAGCTGTCTGTTTTGGAAGCTCTTCTTGGGACAAACACTTGGAAATCTCTTGATATAAGGAAAGGGAAATGGGCAAAATGCTCTGGCTGGTTCACTAGGATTTTTTATTTTTTGCAAGGATCTTTTAAATTTTTTGGCCTGTTGTCCATGATTTGGAACTTTCAATACTGTGAGTGCAAACAGGGCAACACGTCCCTTTCACCCCTGTCCCTGGAAGTGACCAAGGCCAGGCTGGACAGGGCTTGGAGCAACCTGGGACAGTGGAAGGTGTCCCTGCCCATGGCAGGGGGCTGGAATTGGCTGATCCCTTCCAAACCAAACCATTTTGTGATTCTGTGATGCTTCTGAGGACCTCCTCTGGTGGCTGCGTGTGCAAAGCCATTTTAACAGGGATTTCTTGCTGGGTGTCTCTGCGTGACTGATCCCACTGTGGTGCTGAACAAAGTTCTGGCTCTGGGAGTAAAAGCACATGCAGAAACCAAGGTGAGGTGCTGTAAGTCTCATTAATTCAGGCCAGGTTTACAGCCCCAGTCCCTTGGCTGTGCTTGGTTCACCCCATAGATCAAGCAGACACTCCGGATGCGCTGCAGGAGTGTGCTGAACTTTGGGTGTACTGGGTGATTTTACTGCATGCAGGCTAGAATGGTTTTAAGAGCCAAATCCCCATCTCACTTAAATTGGCAGGATATTATTGTCTCATGGTTTAATACTTTGAAGCTGCCTTCTTTATATTGATGAAAAAGGATGGTCACATTCGTGCAGAACCTGGTTCTGCTACTCAGCTCCCTTATCCTTACCCAGTGTGAGTATGGATTTCATTTGTTTGTAAAGCAGGCTGGAGAAATAAATGAGAGACCTGTTTTGAAACTAGCTCAGGCTGATACACTGTCTAATTTTTCCCTGGTCCAAAACACCTCTATTTGCCACCATATTTGTTAGGGAATGCCCCCTCATCTTTTCCTTGTGGATTTCAGGTTGCATCTGCCAACTCCGAAATTTTCAGTGATTTGATGGGTTCCAACAGAACATCCTAAAATAAATAAATCAATATGTAAGTTGGTTGTTTTCCCTGGAGTGCAGAGCACTGGCTACATCTCTGAGAGAAGCAATGCAATTCCCTTATAATTAAATGTAAGTTACACTGCTCACGACACAACTTCTGAAATGTGCTTGGAAATGGCTTCTGTGGGAAGTCTTTAAAGCTTAGTTTAAGCAGATGAGTATTGCTGCGGAAATAAAGAGGATTATTCGTGTGCTTACAGATAAGTGCATGCATAAATTCTAGCAAGATTGAAGTTTTTGAGTTTATGTTAAAGCAAAAAAAAAGTATCAAATTTCCACCTACTTTTTGTTTTGCTTACATTTTATGCTAAGCTGGTAAGCTCACTACAAAAATAATACAGTGTTTGTGTGAGTATATGGGATTATTTATATTGCCTTTCATAGACTTTTTAATTACTTCAAATAACATTAGGGTGCAGGTAATTCTCAGTTTAAATTCTCAAGTTAAAGAACCCTGGAAAACATTGCAGTTTGAATCCCAAATTTTCTACATTCCTCAGGAGAATGTCTTCCCAGGCCACATCTGGGATGAAATGCTTTATTTACATTGATTGATCCTGGATTATTACAGAACATCCAGATTTATTCAAACTGCATGGAATGCTTAAAGATGATTAGTGAGGCAGATTGAGAGAGGTCAATGAAACAATCTGGGACCAGTTTTCTTTCTTCATTAAACATGAAAAGCATCTGTGCTGGTTCAAAATATGCTCCAAGTTTGCTTTTGGGAACTTCTGATCAGTCAGAGAGGTTTGAAATTTTCTGGGAAATGCTGCTTTTATTTATGTGCTGCTAAATAAATGATGTGCCATTGCTTATAGTTCTGTGTTCGATCTAAACTTGGATGTCATAGAAGGATGAAGGGGAGGATGAAAGGGAAAGCAAAGCTGTGAATCACAGAATGGTTTGGATTGGAAGGGACTTTAAAAATCACCTTGTCCCAACATCCTGGCATGGGCAGGAACACCTCCCACTAGATCAGGTTTCTCAAAGCCCCATCCAACCTGGCCTTGAATACTGAAGATTGGCAAATGGGCCCTTCCTCCCCCAAAATCCAGTGCCTGAACTACCACTGAATTAGTTTCATGTTAGTGCCTGTTTTGTTTTGTTGTTTTGGCTTTTTTAGTCTTTCTCAGAAACTCCTAATAGTGGAATGTAGATTACAGTAATATTAGGACTTCTGAGTCATGACATCAAGGAAATGAACACTGAGACAGATAAATAAGTATAGAGACTTTTATTACATATACAACATTTTAAAGCCACTAAGTAGAAATTCCTGGACTGGCTATATTAAACCTCTCATTCCTTTACTCATGGAAATGAAGTAATAAAATCTCCTTCAGAGACAAAGCTCACATTAGCTGTGCCATAGTGTGGGTAAATAGGTATGAGAGAGAAAATGACCTTAAGTCTAAATTCTGCTTCCCAACATCTCAATCTGCTGTACTGAAATCAGCCATAGCTTTTGGAAAATGGAATGAAAACCCAAATGGAGAGCAGCATCCTGCAAGTTTAATTCTAGATCCAGAAAGGACAAGATCATATTTTAACCAATAACCAGATGACTACAGCCCCTCTGCAGGATTTTTTTGGTTATAAGAACTCTTTATCTATGTCTTAAAGAGAAAGGAATGTTCTTTGGATTTTTCTTTGTATTATTCATTCCTATTCATAAAATTAGTGGCTCTGATTGAAGATTTTGACTTTTATTTCTGGTGTCTCTTGTTGTTTTCTCAGCTCTGAAAAGGAAAATTTGTTGAGAAGGAAATTGGAAGAATTGTAGGTATAAAAGAATAAAATTTTAAAACCATTGCAGGTATTCTGAAGACCTTTAAAAGTGCCCAGCATCTGAATGTCCAACTTGATATCAAGTTTATGTCTAGAATCACAAAAGTGTCACATCATATCTTTCTGCACAAGTTATTTTCCGTGTTTGACACATCTTGACATTATCAGGTAAAAACCAACAGCAGTAAGAAAATCCCAGGGGCTCTCTACACCACCTCTCTCTTCTGGGAGGGAGGTTTGTGCTTTATGGACACTGATTCCAGAGTGTGATATGGTGTTAGTAACTGAAGTAAGGTTACAATGACAGAAATAGCAATGGAAGAACACCTGAAAGCATCCAACCACTCAGAGAAATCAGCACTCACTGGCGAGATGAAAGAATATTCACCAGTGAAGAAGAAAATTCCACCCCAGCAATATTAAAGAAACATTAAGAACCATCCCAGTCCAAGAGGGCAGTTTTGGGCTAGGGCAGTGCTTTAGCTCCAAGTTACCCAGGCTCCTTGGATACAATGATTGCCAAAATCCCAGCAGCTTTTCCTCCAAACGAGCAGCCAGTGCTGAAGCTCACGTGCCTGGGCTGCCAGGCAATTCGTTGCAAAGGCATTCTCAGAGATGCTGTTTGTCACCTGGGGCTTTGCACCCCTCCACAGGAGCCCTCTTTTCCTCCCTCTGCCAGGGCAGAGCCCTGCAAAGCTCATGCAGAGACCACCTGAAGGAAGGACTCCCTCAGTCCCCCCCAAAGGTCGCTGCACGCACAAGGATAAGAGGAGGAAGATTTGACTTTTTCTCTGCCTCAGATGTCGGAGCAGCTGCTTTGAGGCTGTTCTATCCTCTGAAGGAACATTCTGTCTCAGCAAGCGAAGAAAGGAAAAGAGAGATCTTACACCATGATAATTACTTGAGCAAAAATAAACACACATATGGTGTGACATTTTCCTAATGCTCGGATCCTATTTGGAAGCAAATGTATTAATTAAGGGGGGGGAGTAGAAAAGGGAAAAACAAACAACAATCTCTGAGTCATGAGAACATGACAAGCTGTCCTTTGAAAATGTTATTTTTATTTTTCATTGACACTGGTGTTAATTTATTAGGTGCAATAGTGTGTGCTTACTTATTTGTTGTTCAAAAGCAACAATTTTCTTCCTCGTTGCTTTTCAGTTTCATGTTTCAGTTTTGTTTATTTTTATAGACAGTGCTGAGCTAAGAAGAAAATTCACCCCCGGATAAGGGGCCATATCAATGTCTTGCTGTCCTTGGAGCTCTCAAAAGCTGATGTTAAACGTTTCCTGGTCTCATAAAAGATGTGGTTCAGCCATGGAGGCAGGGCAGATATGAAATTCTCTTTGTTTCTCTTTGATGGTAAAATTCTCCTTTTATTTTAGACATGCTGCCCTTGTGCTTAGACTTCAAATGAGAACATCTTTGACAATTGTCTTCAAGAATTAGAGGTAGAAATGCAGAGTGCAGCCCAGAAATGGCCATTCCAGGCAAATACTCACAGCGTTGATGCAGCAGTAATTAAGCAGAAACAAATCTTTGAAGGCTGAACTTCACAGAGGAAAAGTAAAAAGAGAAATGGATAAAAATCATATGCTTCTTCCCAACAGGGTACATAAACAGACACTCAAGGAGGTCCCCTGGGGTTTTCTTATTGCTGCTGTTCCTCACATGACCATCCTTCCAGTTGTACAGGAGGGGAAAGCCATATGCCAGCCCAGTGAAAACGCAGAGCTTTTACTCCCCACAGCCTTTTATATTTTGCAGGGTTTTATCACTGTTTTTGCAACTATTGGTCCACAATATTAAAATTAAAACCTTTGGAAAGAACACAGCAATAGGTTTTTTTTTTTTTGTTTTGTTTTTTTTAAAGTTCTTTAGTAGTTTCCTCTTCTCTTCTGTGAAGTTTTTCCTCATGGAAGTATTTTAATTCCCCAGAAATGTAAAACAGTTCTGTTTAATATCTTTCATTTTCTACTTTGCCTCTCCATTTTTGCCCCTGTATTCTCTGCTTTCTCAAAAGAAAAACAAGGAGATGAAAATAAATGGTATTAAACCTGTGGATGCTGGAGGGAAAAACAAAATGCTAAAAAGCTATTTTGTTTTTTATTTAAATATGAAACCCCATCAGTAAATAATGACATTCTAGAGGAGATATTCCCCTTCAGGAAATTCCCCTTCAGGAAACTTTAAGCTGAAAATATTTTAAAAGTAAGCTTTAATTGGCTCTTGAAATAAATGCCATGTTTCAATCTAAAAGAATGTTTGTTTTATTTCCATTCCCTTGTAATTTCAGAAAATGTACTAACTATAAGGCATCGTGAAATAAATCACGCTATGCTTCAGTCAATTATATGTTGTATTAAAAACCCTGTAAGTGTTTTGAGTCATGGTTGTTGAGTTCTTTCAGAAGATCTCTCAAACTTCTTGCCTAATCTGTGGAGCTGTTCACTCCCAGCACATTTTCCCATCTATTCACTTCTGCAGAAACCATCTGGTTCTCAACTCAGTCTTGCTCATGTGCTCGATTTCTTTTTTCTCCTTCTTCTAAGAATCTCAGGCTAATAAAGACTTTTTAAAATATGAAGTTGGGCTGGTTAAAATATAATGCACATTCTTTATTAAAAAAAAAAAGAATAGTTGAAACAATTTTTCAGATATTCAACAGTCGGTTTCTTCCACCCTCCTTTAAAAAAAAAACCCAACAAACCAAAAAAATCTTCAGTTTTCATTTGTATATCCCCCTATTTCTTCAGTATTTTCTGTACTTTGCTTCCACCCCAGCTGGAATATATGACTAAAGATAAAATACAGAGAGGAGAGCCATTTTAGGTGCAGGTTCCCTGGCACTTGGTTGTTTCCCTGCTTTGGTTCTTGGACACTGCTTTAACCTCAGCAACCTGCCTGACATTGCTGAAAGCATCAGCATTAACAACGGAAAGGAAGTTTTGTCCATATGGGATTTTTTGGGCCAGGAAAGAACTAAGAGTGTCCTGAAAAGGAGAGAAGGAGGTTTCCTGGCATGGCAAATGATGAAGTTGTTGTCCTTTCCTGTTCAGCTCAAGATGCCATGAATGGTTCTTGTTGTCCTGGTGGGAATTCATGGTTACTCTGCTGGACCATAACAAGTAGGGAATATGTTCTCTTACACTCCCATTTTTCACTTCCAATCTATTGTTTTTTTCCATTTCTAAACATAAAAAGTCCAAGTGGGCTGCACAGAGAGGGTGTGGCAAATCCTTACACTCACAAAGAAGCACAATCAAGAGACAATTAATGCACTTTATGTTAAATGTATTGGGTCATCTTTGTTTCCATAAAGAGGAAGTGTCAAGAAAAAAAAAGAAAAGAAAATTAAAAAAAAGCAGTTAAGGAGGAGATTTGACTTTGAATTTCTTTCCCTACACAATAAATGGATGTGAGGAGGCTCCGTGCTGGGTTCTCATCCTACAGAGCTTCCTTTCAGCTGATCAAATGTGAGGTACCTGAGATGAGAGTTTGGTCCTGGCAGAAATGGCACCGGAATTATGGGACACAGGCCATGAAGGAAATATTCAGCTTTACCTGGAACCATCCATGGAATTCACCAGTGAGCTGAGAGTGTAAAACCTGCAAATAGGAAGGGCTGCTTGCCAGTTCTTCTAATTGCACCCCTTGTGTGCTGTTCACCCTTGCAACAGCCAACTGCTTTATAACAAAATGCCCTCAGGACTTTCTACAGCTGATTTTCTCTCCCTGGTGCTGAATTATTTATTACTTTTCCTCCACCTAAAGTCCTTCATGGTACATTTTATCATTTCTATTTTTAAAAGTGTTAAAAAAAATCCTCAAATTAAAAAAAAAAGTGTTTTGAGAGGTTAACTTGGGGTCTGCGTGTTCACTCCAATTTCTGTGCCAACTTTCAGCATAAAACTGATGATTTAATATATATGAAGACATCTCTCTGGATTTCCAATGGAATTTTTAATACTGAATGGAGATTGACAATCGAGGATCAAAAACATGGTTCCAAGAGGCTTTTTTGCTCCTTTTTTTTTATGCTCAGCATAATTTTAACACTATTTTTTAATGTCAGATATAAAGAGCACACAGAAGAGTTTTGGTTAAACTCAACAGCTCTCAAAAAGGGAGGATTTTGAACAATCCAACCTTTTTGAAGAAATTTTTATCAGAGCCAAAGATAAATCCAGATCTTTATATAATTAGGAGACTGACTTCTGTTTGTCAAATACTTGCTGGCAACAGAAGTAGAACCAAAGGGGAAATCTGTTAGCAGGGGCTAAGGGTGTGTAGAGGAATAAATGAATTGCACAAGCAATGGCCAGCAGGGAAAGGAGAAACTACCTTATTTTGCCTGTAATTGAAACTTCAACTCCAAGCATTATCAGAGTGGGGTGATTAGGTCGGGGTGATTTAGATCTGCTGTCCCATTTGACCTGGTGCCACAAGGTTAGGAGTAATGTGGATAAAAAGCCCCACAGGACACTGATGAATTGGTAGATGGAGAAGTTGGCTTAATTGGAAATCATAGCTCTGATATGACAAATAGGATCAAGCCAGAAAGGAGCAGAGATGTTCGGTCAAAATACCTGCCCCTTACTCAAGCTGTTCACGTTATAATTCTGGATTTTCCCTCCTTTAGGAAGTGAGATTCACAAAGGCTTCTCCATTTAAAATATAATCTGCTCACCTCAGGAGGCTGATCACACCTTATTGTATATTTTCAACGTTCTTACCATCTCAAAGGAGTTTTGTTTCCGGATTGGAACAAAGGGTCTGTTTAACTGAAAAATTGATTAAACAACAAAAGGAAAACAAATTGCGACGCCAAGTATGAAAAATGACACCTGAGTTGCATACTGCAAAGATGAATAGCTGTGCCTGCAGGCAGGACCATTACAAACAGCATCCTCTAGCTGGTTTCACTGGACTCTGAATTTTCCCTGTGCATGACTTAAGATTAATTAAATAAGGCAAAAAAATGGTAGCTCTTTGGTATGAATAATTGTCATGTCTGCCGAAAGTGGCCGCTGGAAAAGAATTAATCATCTCTAGTTCAGTTCCTCTTCATCAGCAATTGGCTTTGTTATGAATGAAGTTCATGTGTATCATTGACTTACTCTTCTCAGTGATAATGAAGTCTCCTTCATTCAGACAAACAGATTTCTAAAATTCAATGAGGAAGCAGAATGCTAAAATTACAGCAAGATTGATTTGTGAAGTTTCCTGGAGGTGGTGGATACGGCTTCACTCGAGAGCCATCAATCATATGTAGATGGAGCTCACACATGTTTGTTTGGAAAGATAATGAGGCTTTCCAAAAAGCAGCCATAGTGGAACTTAGTCTGAGAAGCAAATTTGAGAGAGAAACCTGGATAACCTGAGCCTCTCAAGGAACAAACACTATAAAAGCCACAACACTGAGTGCACAAATCAATAAACACATCTACATATTTTGTTGTGCTGTCTGTGAGATGAAGGGACCTCTGTGCAATCCAGAGATGAAGTGACTTGTCCTTAAAATCTGCAGCATGACTTTTCTCACTAGGAGTATTGCTCAGTCAGATTGGCTGAACGTCCTTCTAAGGCCACTATGGAACAAAAACCTGGTGTCAAGAGGTCTTAGTAATATTTGTGGCAGCAGCCTTGGTGAGCAAACTGTCCTGTCTTGTCATATAACTCAGTGCACATTCAGCAAATGAGAAAAATTAACAATCATTAGGAAGCTCTACATGCGTCCTCAGTTCCTGGGCTTTTAATAATGCCTGAAGAGTGAATTTTGACTCTCTTCAAGATCATGCTAACCTGAGATATAATAATGCTAATATTCTGCATGTAAATTCATGCATCCTTTTCAGATATTACATATGAAGTGGTCCTTCAGATCTTCTGCAACAGTGTCTGGATTAGCCAATAATTTAGGGGAAGGACAGCTGATTTATGAAAGGTCGTGCAATATATCTGGTTAACAATATGAGTATGACAGGGGCAGATCTCATTGTGGAATGTGCTCACAGGAGAACCTCATGTCAGGTCCTGGATGTTAATTTGGGTGTGAACTCCGCTTTCCACAGCATCGGAGTGATTGCAATGACACTCCCGTGTCCAGGTTTTTTTTGGTGCCACTTAAGAACTGGAACAAGAACTTGAGCAGGTATCACATAGAAAGGATTATTGAGCTTCTCATTTGTTGTAAGTTGAGGAAGGTAGACTTTGGTTCTACCTTCCTCAGTTGGCAGAACAACAATCCTCCAATATGCGTAGCTCTAAATACCAAGCAGAAGAGGTTTTGCTACATCCTGTGCAAGATAGGAAGAGAAATACTTGTTTTAGATTGCAGAAAAAAGGTGTGAAGTTTGCTGAATATTCAGAACCCTTCCTAAAAACGGTGGTGATACAACACAAAATCTGAGGCATCTTGGGTGGTGCTTCACTGAGGCCTTTCTGATCACTTTAAATAGACACCTGTCAGGGGTAATTTAAACATCATTTTCCTGTCCAGAACAGATGATGATTTAGATGGACACATGGAGATTCTTCCAGAGTAAACAACATTTTTTTTGGCTGAGCAGTTCTAGCTTCTGCCAAGGATGTCTAATTAGGCAGTGTGGTCACTTCTCCATGGCCTGCATGGTTTAGAAAACATTTCCAAAATTATGCTGCAACCTGAATTTGCCTAAAGAGAGCCCCTCTGTGGTCTGCCATCTGCACTCCTAGACTGCCAGGGAGATCAAAAAGGCATGGAAAAATACCTTAGAATTAGTACACCTAGAGTAATACAAAAGCTTGAGTTGGAAGATGATCTAGTTCCAACCCCTCTGCTGTTGAACCTCTCCCACTGGGATCCAGGTTGCTCCAGCACCAGACCCAGCTGGTTTGGATCTGGCGGGTTCACATTTCCATAACTTTTTGCCTTAAGCTGCTGTAGCTTTGTCTCTTCCCTTCTCTGAGCAGCTCATTCCCTTTGCTAAGCAAAAGTTGTCCTCTCTTTGATACAAATCTCAGCTTTCTTGTTTAGTTATCCAAAACCTTATCATAAACCTTCAGAAAATGTGTAATAGGAATGAGGGGAAAAGTACCCATCTCTGATGGAGCTCTCATCAAAGAATAAGCTGCTTTTTAATTAACCCTGAGGAGTTTTAGCAAGACCAACCAATTTGTCTGTGTTGCCATTAGTCTTGTTTCCACAGCACACTTTGGGTGGCAGATAACAGGTCAGGTTTATTTTAATTAACTTTGGGCGACTAAAAAAGACAGACATTTCTATCTGGTCCATCTTCTCTAATCTCAATATCTTTCTTGAGAAGATTTGAGTAATAATAACATGATAAGCTCTTCAATTCATTAATTGTTCATGAAAGAGAGAACAAAAAAATATTTGAAAAAAGGAATTATGTTTCTTGTGGCCTACAAAGCATTCTAGTCCTTTATAATGCATAGTTTAATCTGCTCTCAATTAAATAAAACATATTGAAAAACCGTTTTTCTTAAATGCAATTAATTTCAGATTAAACCTACTTTTATTCTTAGCACCTTAGCATGGGAGGATCATGAACTGTGTAATCAGTGAAGGATAGAGGCATGAAAAGCTCTAAACAGCGGATATTAATAAAAGGGCCAGAGATGGGCCGGGAGCTGGAAGAAAAGTCACCCAGTTTTCTACCAGTTATTTTGCAGCCAAATGTTACAGCCATAAAATTTATGGGAGTAGGGATCTCTTTCCACTCCTGGCACATGATATTTGACACAATTCTGTGCTGACCTGCACAAGAAGCTCTCAGGTCTATTGGAATATGACTGCTGCTGTGTTAAAGTAGACATTTTCCCAGCATAATTTTTACCAGATCTCTGAGACCAGAGCAGGTGCCGAAGCAGCAGCTGTTATTATTATTATTAGGTAAAACAAATGAATTATCATAAGGTAAAATAGAGCCACAACACAGGGGAAAATCATCAAGTGAGACTCCTGTAAGGGGAAGTTTTCTCATCAGTTTCCAGTCTGAGCCATCAATGTGGTGATGCTCTGAGCTCAATAGGATCTTTTAGCCCAAATCCAGCAGATGCTGATTGGAAAATAAATTCATACGGCTCCGAAATACCTGACTGAACCCCACATCTGCAGACTGAAGATGTGAGGGTTTGCCTTCTAAGGGTCATCTGATCAGGAAATATTTTCTGAATCACTAATCTACTCACAAACAAGACCATCTTGTAGAGTTACATTATCTGTGACCTCTTTGCCTTATTTATTGGGTGCACTGGATTAAGCCAAGATGAGTATTTGCTATACAGTGATTATCCAGTTTTTCTCATTATGTTAACATTCATCTTTCTTCAGCACAGTATTTGAATTCAGAGACTTTCTTTCCCTGTGTTACCTGTCAGTCTCAACATTTCTCACCTTCAAAATTGCCCACTACTGCTGTTAGATGGGTTTTGTTCATATGAAACTCATTTTCCCCCTTATGAAAAAAAGAAACAAGTTTTAAGAAAATTTGAGTCCCATTTCTTGAATTATTCATGGATTTTTTCCCCCCAGCAATTTACCTACTAGCTCTGTGATTTCCTTCCCACTGTATCTTTAGTTTATACTTTTGGTAATACATAAAGAATTCCACAAGTAATAAAGAAACAAGCAGTTTGCTGAGTGCTTTACTTGAGAAAAAAACCCCGCAAACACTGCAAATACATCCTTTTCAATAAAACAAAACAATTGGAGCTGGGTGGAATTCTGACACTGAGCTGAGCCCAGCACTCTGAGCTTGCTTCTAATTTTGCTCTGGTACAAATTGTGGGTCTTTCCTTACTCTGGTTTGCCTGACTCCTCACCTTGCTTTTCCACGTTGGAAATCACAGGAGTTAGAGAAGTGGTCTCCTCTGTCAAGCCCAGAGGATGAACAATAACCATATAAATCAGTGCTTAGTGGGTTTGGACAGAAGCTTTCCAGGAGAGAGGAAGGACCTGGATTGATTCCAACAGGCTCTGAGGGGCTGCCAGCTTCCTTCCCTCGGGCAGCAGGAGAAGCTCCAGCCCTTGTTTGCCTGACCACAAGGTCTCAGCGCAGGAATGGCGATTTCAGTGCAGGTTTGGTGCCTGTCTGGGATCTGTGCCTGTTCCAGTTCCATGTAAATCACTGGGAACTGCTGCCCTGATTTATAGAGAAGGTGACTTAGCTTTTAAAGGAGCTTTAGAAGGCTTGGGATCATAGTGTTGAGTCAAGGAAGGAATCACCACGAATCATCGAGTCCAGCTCCTGGCCTTGCACAGGACATCCCAACAATCCCATCACATGTTTGAGAATATTGTTCAAACACTCATTGAGCTCTGTCAGGTTTGTGCTGTGCCCCCTGCCCTGGGGAGCCCCTTCCATGGCACAACCACCCTCTGGGGAAAGAAACTTTTCCTGATATCCCACCTAAACCTCCCCTGACACAACTTCAGGCCATTCCTTGGGTCCTGTCACTGTCACCAGAGCTTGACCCTGGACCTCTGTCCATCTGTCCCAGACAGCTTTGGGATCAACAACTAAGTTATTCTTATTTAAAAAAAAAAACCAACTCATATGTAAGAATGTCTCCTTTTAATGCTAAAGGATGAAGCAAAATAGTGCAGAGAATGCAGTCAGTCAGAGGCCTGGAGTGCAGAGGCAGGAATGGGTCCCCTTCCCATCTAGAGACTTAATCAAGACCATTTCAATTATTTAGCTCCTGAATGCAGCATCCTTGACATTGCAGTCAACATTTTAATTTCACATGAAATACAGTGCAATTATGACCTACTGAGAGAAATGACAGCACTGTTTATGTCACTCAGTAGAAAATTACAATTGGGTGGAACAATTACTGCAGTTTATTTTTGTTTATGAAGGAAATTATGCTTGTGGCTCCTTTCACAACCTGGGTACCTGATGGGCAGCTCATGACAGGAACACAATCCCATGAAGCAACGCAGAATTATTAAGATAATTTCTCAAAACCACTTCCCCCAGGCAAATGCTAAACTTTTCTCCATTTTTATTTTTTATTTTTAATTTTAACATGACTTGTGGTGGAAAGCAGAATTATAAATTAAAGTATCTATATAGTTTTTAAGGCAAAGTTGACATTTCCTGGACATAATAATGCTCTGCAGTGAAATACTCTTTGCCTGGGGCTTCATCTCACTTTTCACCCATCACATCAGCACCTTGTAGGCTCCCATCAAAGTCAGGAAGTTCTTTGTCATGTCATTGACAGTGCCCTTGCTTGTACCAGAAATGTGCCAGGAATTTCAGACAAATATTCCCAGCTTTTTCGATACAGACCTAGAAATCAGGAATCTCAGAGAACAACCACTCATTTTATAATAATTGTCTTTTTTTTTTTTTCTTGAACAATAGCTGCTCAACTGCCTATTCAACAAGGCAGATTTTATGGGTTCTTCATAGTTCATCTGCTTAACTTTCCTTTTTCACTTTTTTTTTAACATGTTAATTAATTTTAAAAAAGAAAGGAGAAAATAAAAGCCAATAATGCTCCCTGATAAATACTTGCTTGTTTTCTCAGGGGTTGGTGGAGATTTATTATTAAACAGTTTGAGGTGCAATTATGAACTAAACATAAATATCCAGAATATGAATACATTTAGCAAAACTAATGATCTCTACACCAGTCTACTTCAAAAGAGTCCCTGTGATTGATGCTTGTTCTTCTTCCAAAGGATTCTGGGAATGTCTGAGGAACTATCCAGAAGCAGCATAAAAAGTACAGCTTCTCTTTTGCTTCAGTAATTCAATATTCCTCGAGCTGTTGTTTGCTCAGGGATAGGCAAAGTTTATCCTGGTTTTAGCCTAGGATTTGGCAGACACAGCCCCAGGACTCTGCTCCTTTCCCCACAGTTCTGGGGAGATTACAACCCTCTTAAAGGTTCAGAATTCACATGGTAGCATGGATTTGCAGAGCCAACTTTTTAATCGTCTCTATTTTAATGATTCTTTAGAATTATAGTCAGTTTGAATCACTTAATGCTCTCAGAATTATTTTTTCTGTGGATCTTGGTATTTTCTTTGAGTATTTCTATGTCTTTGGCTGAATTGTCCCCTCCACAGATCTCTACACAGATAGGTCTGAGCTATGAAGAGGCCTTAGCAAAGATAAAGTGGCAAAGGCATTTTTAGAGTCCAGAATGCACATCCACTGATGTGTTTTCAATGTCTCTAATTGGAATTCTGATTTCAGATCTATGCAAAAAGTTACCTGATGCATTGAATCAGAAGTGTTTGTTGTAGAGATGACCTCTGGGTCATTCAAAATTTAAAAAAAATCACATCCATGTGATGAAAGAAATTGTCCCTTAGAGATGCAATCTGCGAAGAGCTACAAATGACCTAATTAGTAATCCCTCCTAACACTCTGATGCTCGAAGGCAGCAAGGAGCCCTAATTCTTCACACTCAAACTGTGCCTGTTAAGCACTGGGGAAAGAACCACATTCTGGAGAGAAGGGATGAGAAATGAGGATATGAAAGAAACCTCTGGAATCACGTGTAAACATCCCTTTTTAACTGAGTTTACACAAGTTCCTGTCATGCCTAGCTGTTCTGTGAGAGCACCATCATGTGCTGGTACATCTTGGCTAAATGAACACCAAGCCTAATAACTGGGTAATTTGTCTTTTACATTGAGACTTGGCTAATGCACCACTGGGATAGTTTTTCATTATGGATGAATTGTTTTTGCCTTTGAGCACAGGTGAGGCGTGTCTCACGTGGTACTGGCAGCCACATTTAACAGATGTCTTTAAAAATGCTTCATCATTATTACATTATCATAGTTACTTAAAAAAAAAATAATAATCCCATTAACCTTATTAAAACATGCACTGATGCATGATCCCATTTCCTGGCTGGGGCTGCCAGGCAGCCTATGCTGCACTGATGAGTCCTTTGAAAGCTGAAGTTTTACAGCAGGTTTCTACTCATGCTGCTTGAAGGATTTTTCCAAAAAAATCTTTATTTTCAACCCCATCTCCTTGGATACCTGGCTGTCTCATTTAATAAGTTGTTATGAAGCTCAGCACAGAATCCTTTGCTCCATAAAACAGATGCAGGGTTGTGTTATTCCATGTTGAATGTAAAAATTTTATTTTAAAAGGCTGTTTTTTAAAGCATTGTTCAGTTCAATTCACCTCGTATTTGTGGCAAATATTCCCCTAAACAGACAAAATGAGTAGAAAAATTTGTAGTTTCTGATTTACATGGAGCCTTCCAGGAGACAGAATTCAGCACAGCACATTCTCCTGTAATATATTCCTTGGGAACCAAATACCTTCTCATTGCTCACCTGCACTTTTAAAAAATTCATTTAGTGCAGCTGAAATGCCTCAGCTTAGCAGCTCTGGAGACAAACATGCTGAATCCACCCCCAGAAAATGAGCTGCCTTAGGCAAAGCAATCCCACTGACTTCCTTGAGTCCACGTTAGCAGAGACGGCTGTTGGGCTCCTTCCCTTATAAAATTGCCACTTTTATGGCCTTAATTCAGTGATACCATGGGAATACACCCATCCTGCTTCAGGAAGATTTAGGGATTCATCTTTATCCTTGAGAAAATCCAAGCTAAGATGTTCCTGCTGTGGGAATTATTTGGCAGATCTCACGAGAAGGCAGCACTCAAATATTGGGTGGGTTGTGGGTGTCAATGAGTGGGGAGGGAAAGGAGGTTTAAGGTCTTAAAAGGATTTTTTTTTTCAAGGGAGGAATAACTCGAGAGTCCTACAGGTCAGGAGCAGAGTGTGGCCTTTGGGTTGCTCCCCCAGTGCCTGCTGCCCACTTCCCATGCTCCGTGGGAAGAAGGGACAATCAGTGAGCACCAGAAGTCTCACTGGGAAGGGGCACTGCTGTGAACCAGCCTCAGGCACGTGGAACCTGGCTAATCCTGAGCCCAGCTGAGGAACTGTGGAGCCCAGCTGTGATGCAGACCAAAATACAAAGTACAGGAACATCCTGGAGCAAGGTGTGTGCAAAAAACCAGGAAACCTGGGTGTTCACCTGCCAGCCAGAAGAGAAGGTGCTGAGCAGGAGGGCTGGCAGAAGATCAGGAGGAGGGGGATGACAAAGTGATTCAAGTTATGTTTAATTTTTTACAGAAGCCATGGAGAGCACCACAGGAGTAGGAGAATGGCAGAGATACTCAAAGCAAACAGGATGCTTGTTAATTTTTAATTGAACTCTGGGACAGAAGCCAGGGATCTGACAGAAACAAAGATATGATTCGCAAAAGAAAGGCCACAGGTACTGGTGGATGAATTTTGAGCTCTAGGGTGGGTGATAAACTATTCCTCAACAATAGAAAATGTGAGGCAAATCCATGAGAAATGTTTTGCCTGAAAAGAGACATTCATAAAAGTGTTTGAACAAAGGGTGAATATCATCATGTTGGAGACATGATGGGATGTCCTTGATGGCATCAGAAGAATGCATTCTGGTCAGCCTAGAAGACCACTCTAAAGGCCTCGAGGGAGAGAATACACAGACATTTTTACATTGCCTGAGTGGACCGCTCCCATTCACAAATCTGAGTTAGCTAAACAGGCAGTTGGTGAAACCAAATGTATTTTTGTTTAATGTGACATGAATATCACGAAACACCCAAGTGGTCACACTGTAGAAGGCAAAGAGGTAAAAAAGGAGTCTGCATGGGCAAAACTAAGCTATGCTGTGTGAATCTCATTTGTCTCCAGTTAAAAGTCACTTATTAAATCCCAGTAAATGAGATTTGGAAGAATTGAGAGCCCCGTGGAGGTCAGGGAGGGTTCCAGGATCCCAGCAGTAGAAGTTTGTTTGAGTTGTTTTCTGATGCATTAACTGCTGTGTCTGTCAACTAAAGGAAATGATTTGATATTTTTAACATCTCTGCACTTGCACCTTCTCATATTCTCATTCTGAGTCAGTTTCACTGCCCTGTCTGAAAGTTTTAATAATTAGGCTGTTAAAATAAAGAGTATCCACTTGGTAAAAAACAGAAGTGCAAACTTTGTAAGGGCACTCTGAAAATGAGCTGTCTGCAACCCAAGCTCAGGTTGTGTGATATTTCTCACAACTATTCATATATATATAAAAAAATAACACTCTGAGCTATTATTCCGGGAAGCAAAATCAGTCTTTGACATGACCAGGTGAAAGCACCTGGCATTAACACAATTTTGATTTATTCACTGTTTTATAGAACTTGCAATTTCTGACTATTTATAGTACAAAGAATTGACAAGTTTTGAGGAATTTCACTGCCTTTTGTCATGAAGTTCAGCTGTTTCTGAGTTCCCTGTCAAGTTTCTTTGCACAAGTCTATTAATTAACGCAGAAGTGTTGAATTAATTAGTCTCACACTCTCGCCTAGCAGTCTCCCCTGAGGAGTATTTCCCAGCTGGGGCATTTTCTGGGCTGCCAGCCCCACCCTTGCCCCCAGCCCCTGTCTCTGTGGCAGCACAGGGCTGCTGCTCCCTCTCCTCAGTGGATTCCACCCCTTCCAGGCTGCAGCTGAACCTCCCTGTCCCAGGGACTGACTCCTTAGGGATTTCCCATTGTGCAAACCCACAGCAGCATTGAAGAGCTGCAGCCACTGGAGTTATTCATTAGGGACCATGGTTTAATTACCCGTTGGCTTTGAGAGTGAAAAGAGGGTAGAACTTTAAAGGAAAGGAAATGAGAAACCTGAGATACTTTTAGGATGAATTAAAAAAAAACCCAATTCTTTATTCTCCTATTATTACTATTATTAAACTGTAAAAATAGCCTTTCACACATCTTTTATAATGTAAAATCCTTGTATCTCTAAGAAAATCCTCTGAGTGTCTCAACTGGTGCATAGAATGGACTGTGAAAATGGCATCTCACAAGAAGAATGATGCAGGATCCCCAAAAAGGAAGCTTTTATTGATAAATCATTGCAATGTGGGCTTTTAAATACACTATATGCAAAATTGTGATTTATTAAGAATTTCTTTTTCTGAGCAAGCTCTAGGTGGAGACATCTATCCATAAAATTGTTTTCTTTAACAAAGTTTGGGAGATGAACAAACCACTCCCATTTGGAGAAAAAAAAAAAGCTTTGAGAATTTATTTTCAGACTCAAGCTTACTACAAAAATAATCTAAATTATTAAGTGATAAAATTTAACACAGATGTCATTAAAAAAAACCAAAAAACCTTTGCAAATATTAAACTAAATCTGGGAATAAATGATGTGGTATTACCCCATAAGTCTTTTAAAAAAAATTCAGGTAAATAATACTTTTCTTGATATATTCCCTTTCAATTTAAAATGTAACCAGTGTTAAGACCAAATGAGTACTCAGTTTTCTTTCTTAAAAACAACAATTGTTAAATGATTGTTCTTAAAATGTTGAGAAAGCATGCTACATTTCATTTCTGAGGAAGATTCCCATAGTTATTTAATAAATAAGGAGATCATTCTTTTTAATGAGCAATTTTTTTGCCCCCTTCCTCTAAAGATCTGTGACCTGTGGAGCATTTAATTTAATTTATCTTCCAGCACTTGTGTTGTCATTAAATACAACAACTCCTGAGAGCCTTGTGTGGCTGTGGGTTGACCCTGGCTGGACACCAGGTGTCCACCAAAGCCTCTACATCACTTCCCTCTTCAGCTGGACAGGGGTGAGGAAAATTAAGGAAAGGCTGTTGGGTCAAATCAAGGCAGGAGGAGATCACTCACCAGTTACACAGCACTTGTTCTCCAGATACTGACTGTGAAAATTCAGGTTTCTGATAGAAATCCTAAAATCCATCATGATGAAGAGGAGAGGAATGTCCAGGGGGGGAAAAACCATCTGCATTAGGAATTTCATATCTCTCCTGGTGTTAGTCATCTCTGTGCAGGAATTTTTCATGTCTTGGTTTTTTGATTCGGTGGTCTGAAGCCTTCACTGTGCTTAAGGAACTTTTCTATAATAAAGAACATGTAAGTTATTAAATGAGCACTTTGTGGGTTACTACACAAATCCATCAGGAAAAAATCACTTATGCAGCTGGTTTACTCTGCCACTCAAACACTTGTAAGAAACACTTGCAAAGATGGCAAAACTTCATAAAATATTTCAGGGAAAACCTTCCAGTAACTGCTTTGTCTTATATTATATAAAATATTTAGTCATTATTTACCTTTGCATTTCCTGTTTCTAAAAAAACCCCACAAAACCAACCAACCAACCAAAAAAATGCAACACCTAAACCACTCCATGGCTTTAAATTCAGCCCAGATAGGGCTGTTCTTGCATGTTTTTACTTCCCCCCAAATTGCTCACGATAGCTGATAATGAGCAGTGCCAGCACTGACTCTGACTGGGACAATGAATCCAGGAAGATAAAAATCAAATTCAATTCTCAGGAAGTTGGCAACACCCAACAACAGAGGAAAAAATTTTAAAAAAACACTTCTGTAAAGTCTCAGGATTTTTCAGGCACTTTGGTTTTCATTCCTGGTCACTGTACTTAGCCTGTTACAAGCAGTTTGATGTGTGGTTTCAAGATTTTGAATAACAGGTCTTTAAAATTCATAAAGCCCCACATTACCAGCTTTTCTCTCACCTTCATCTGGATGCAATAACTGTTATCTCCTGCATTCACCTCACAAGAACTCCACTGTTGCATGGGGCTCTCATCAGACTGTTAATTAGTTCTGATATATATATAACCTACCAGGGTTACCCACTAGGCTGTGAAACAAGCCTTGGAGAGAAAACATGCTTTACTTTCCTCTTCATGTTGTTTTATAGCAGAAGAACTCCACCAATTTACTGGTGCTGTTGCCAATAAAAACGAGTGAGAGCCACAGAAGAGTTGGTGCTTGTGAAGAGGAGAGTGTAGCCAGGACAGATTGAGAAACAGCAGCAAGAGGAGCCATGGAATCACAGAATATCCTGAGTTGAAAGGGATCCACCAGGACCATCGAGTCCAACTCCTGGCCCTGCAGAGAACAACCTGAAGAATCCCACCATGGCCTAAAGAATCCCACCATGGCCCTGAGAGCTTTGTCCAACAACTCCCTGAGCTCTGTCAGCCCTTGGTTATGTGACCACTGCCCTGGGGAGCCTGTTCAGTGCCCAGCCACCCTCTGGTAGAGTTTTTTTCCTAATATCCAACATAAACCTCCCCTGACACAACTTCTTGACTTTGAGTGAAAGGTATTGTTATCACCTCATATCAGTGATAAATACAGACCATTCAGTGATACACTGAGTTTCTCAGCTTCCTTAGAAAGGCTCAATTTCCTCAGACTTCTCCTCTGTCTTGCAAATCCATCTAAGTTTTAAATATCCAAATTAAACAAGAGTACAGCTCCATTCCCAACAGCAATGCATGGAATAGATTTCACTTAATGCTTGCTTCATCTTTTTCTGTCTCCTAATTGGAACTGATGGGTGCTTCTTGCCCAATTTCTTGGCTCTCCAGCGCACTCACATCACTGGGCACACTCATACAAACACTTAATTACCACTGTTACTTGAGAATGCTTCCCTCTGCCATTCACATGGGTAGGAAGATGCTGTGACTTCATTCATCAGTTCCTTTGTTCAGGCATGGACCCTGGTGCTAAATGGAGTTTGCCAGTGTTTCCATGGAAACCAATCAAAATTCATGAAAGGACTGATTTCACTGACTCCAACCAGCAATGTTTTATTTCATTTGAGGGCCCAACAGCAAAAGGCATTACTTTCATCTGCTTGAAAAAGAGAGTGGATTAACTTGTTGGATCAGGGTTTGATGGTGGCAAGAAAAACAATTTTATCCAGCTGATTGCAGGGAGGTTCTGTCCATCCTTGGTGGCAGCCCCCAGCTCCATATCTCCATGCCCATCCCTGGAGCTCCTGCAGCAAAGCAGCACAGTGGAGACAGTCCCCACTCCTCCCCTCTCCTGCCTCTTTGCCCTCTGTGCAAATTTACAACAAATTATTACTCTAGCTGGGGGAGTTTGTTATATAATCATTCAGTTCTTACCTACCCTCACTTTTCCAGTCTTTTAACACCCAGTCTTGATTTGTATTATTTTTCTTCCAACTGCATAAAGTTTTATGCCAGACTTTATTTACTGCCTTACACATTGTTGCAGTAATAAACTCAGCACGATTGCATGCATATATTAATTTAGAGCTTTGAAACAGGACCATTTACATGTGTGATGTATCTTCAATTTGAAGCTTTCTACAGTCAATCCTGCCTGACCCAGAGAAAAGCTGGGGTTGTGCAATGATTCAAAAGAGCTGCATCCCAAAATTCACTTCAGAGCTCTGCTGTTGGATTGAACGAGGAGTAACAGCAGAGGGAAATGAAAAAAGGATGGAGAAGAGAGGACAGAAGGGTTTGACAGAAAGCTCTCCATGATGCCATGGGGAAAGGTCACCTCACTGGCTCTGTGGAGAAATAAATGCAGTGAGGAGAACCAATTGTTCCCTGAACTGATGTGATAATTGACCCACACGGGTCATTCCTGCCCCACACTGCTCTGAAGAGTTCTGGCACTCTGTTGCTTTGACTAAAATGCTGGAAATAAGCAGCTGAAATCCATTTAAATCTAGTTTATGCACCCAAATCCTGCTTTTTATCTGGGCTGTTAGTCATCCTAACATCAGGTGAAGAGCTATTTGTTATTTAAATAGCTTAAACTCCTTGTAAAATAGTGTGTCTGCCTCTGTATTTCTTTCTCTTAATCTGCAGTTCTCACCTTTATGTTTGTGATATTGTAGCTTTGAAAGGAGTGGCACCCAAATATCGCTTTGAAGTTTGGAAAAGTTTGCACTTCAGTCCTCCTGTGATACAACACACTTGCAAAGAATGTGCCTTCACTCCCACAACAAAGGCATATCCATTTTTTTGTTGTCAAAGGACCTTTAAAGAAATTTCCTTTAATAAGGGTATACACTGTGGAGCTCAGGCAGAAAGAAAGGGACCCTTAGGAAAATTTATCACTGGAATAATGAGAAAATGCCAAGACTAACTCCTCCACAGGGTGAAAAAATTCCACCTTTGTCCCAGTTCTGCAGACATATTGGCAAATAACTCAGTATGGGGGGCTGACCCTACTCAAGGCATTGGGATAAGAGTGATATTTGAAGAAATAATCCCAGTTAGTGCCCTTGGAGAATCAGAGCACATTGGCTAAGGAGGGTCTGTTTTTTTGTCATGTTTCAAAGCACTGAGCTTTATCAGCACTGCTAAACCAGGGGGATAGAATAGCAGGTTTTCAGTTATATTCTGGATTTCATGGTGTACGGGTGGTCCTGCACAAGGACAAATAGAAATGTGTGTAAAAGGCAGGGTGGGCAGGTCAGGGAGGGGACTCTGCCCCTCTGCTCTGCTCAGGTGAGACCCAACCTGAGGAGCTGTGTCCATCTCTGGAATTCCAGCACAGGAAGGAGCTGGAACTGCTGCAGTAAATCCAGAGGAGACACCAAGATCAGAAGGATGGAGCAGCTCAGCCGGGAGGAAAGGCTGGGAGAGCTGGGATTGTTCAGCCCGGGGAAAAGAAGACTTTGGGGTGAGCTCGTTGTGCCCTCCCAGTGCCTGAAGGAAACCCACAAGTGATACAGGACAAGAGTATTTACAGGAGCTGGAGTGACAGGACAAGGGGTAATGGCTTCAAACTGAGAGAGGGCAGGTTTACATTGGATATTAGAAAAATAAAAGTTCTCTCTGAGGCTGGGGAGGCCCTGGCACAGGGTGCCCAGAGAAGCTGTGGATGCCCCATCCCTGGAATTATCCAAGGCCAGGTTGGACAGGGCTTGGAGCAGCCTGGGGTAGTGGAAGGTGTCCCTGCCCATGGAATGAGATGTTTTAAGATTCTTTCCAACCCAAACCAGCCTCTGAATCTCTGATTCTCTGAGTACAACACGGGTCAATGCACACTTGGATTTACTGGGATGGGGAAGGGCTTCAGGCCACGGACCACTCTGCCAGCTCAAAACCTCTGTCTCCATCACCAACATGGCTATGAACAACTGACCTGTCTCTGGGAGAAAATCTTACAAAAACTACATCTTCTCTGCCTCAACCAGTACTTAATGGAAACTTAAAAACAAATCAGCACTTTTTACATTTTCAAAATGCTTAAAAAAGGCAGTTCTGAATTCCTCTGTACCTCTAACTGTTATACAAGTCATGTTGTACTGCTTGTATTTGTCATATAAAAAATACAAAACCATACACTCTGGTCAATGGGCACACAATTCATTAATTTGTTTCTTTGTTCATTGCTGTTTGATGTTTTGGCTTAAAATTTTTTATTGATAGGCATCACTTGCAAAAATGAGTTTTGATTATATAGATTACTAAACTTTCCAGCTTTTGTAACAGCAGTGAAAATAAGGAGAAGGAATAGTAATTTCAGAGAAAAAATATTCATTTTGGAAGGAAAGGCAGTCAGTGCTAATGGCTTTAAAATCTTTACCTTCTACAATTAATAACCCAGTGACATGGACCTTTTCAGGCTATTACTGAAGAGCTGTGTGTTTGATACCACTGGCGTCACTTTAACAAATTGTTGTATGAAATAGCCCTTCAGAGCTTTTGTTGATTGATAACTGAGTTAAAGAAACTTCCTTTTGTGGAAAAAAGAGAGTGAGGTGGAGGGATGCAAATGACTTCTAACTGCAGATCAGAAAAGGGCCACTCCATCATTCTGTCTGCAGCTTGTCAACATAAATTTCAGAAAGTGTTCTTAAGAAAAAAAAATGAAAGAAAGAAAGAAAGGAAGAAAATGAAGGACCGAGAGTATAATTTTAAACATCAATATTTCAAATAAGTTCCCATATAGTTTACACAGGAGGCTTAAGTTTTGCATAAATTAACAGAGAGAATTTTTTTTCAAACTCATGATAGCATTGGCTGATCTTCTCCAACAACTGCTGAGCATCATTTATACTTTGAAGATTCCTCTGTTGTGAAAATCATTGTAGCTGTATATTTTTTTTTATGCTTTGCTTTTCCTCCCCCTCCCAGCCCTAGGACTCAGCTGCTGCTTTACAGACTTATGGCAGGGCACAGGTTTATGTGCTTACAGAAAGTTCAGCTCCATAAACCTGTTCTGGAGAGCAGAACCCATAAATGCTG
The DNA here is from genome assembly GCA_025920805.1 of Petroica traversi. Lineage (NCBI taxonomy): Eukaryota > Metazoa > Chordata > Aves > Passeriformes > Petroicidae > Petroica > Petroica traversi. Next base: position 29,218,821 of record JAHLSL010000015.1, read on the forward strand.
ACCTGTTCAGATCACTGTGGGTTATGCCTCTGCCATATTTCCTGGGCAAGGAGGACATGAATCATTAAAGCAATGTCTGCAGGTAAAGGAAGAGTTTTTGTCTTTTAAATACTCTTGTAGGGAGGGGACAGCTCACCTGGAGCAGGATTAAGTCAGTACAGAAGGATTCATCTCTGAAATAATGTTTAAATTTGAGGCCTGATACAGTATGCTTTGATATTCCTGGCTTTAATTTAGAACACTTTTCTATATGTCAAAATTATTTAATGTCCAGAAGATGAAAATGTCCCTGTCAGAGTAAGAGCTTTTGAAAAATCATATTATTTGACTCTAAAGACAGGGAGAAAGCATTAAATACAGGCATTGCCCAGCATTTAAGTAGCATGAGAATTCGCTTTCAGTCCTTATGGAGTAGGTCATCTTTAACAGAGGAGAGGAAAGCAAGCAAGGAAGCAGAATTTGAGAAAAAGTTGATTTAAATCATCTCAGTGTATCATTTTAGCTAATAGAAAAGACATCTTCAAGATTTCACCTGCGTTGGACAAAGCTTTTGCAAAGAATACTCCAGGTCCGTGTATTTTTGCCCACTAAAACTTCATAGGTCAGTAACTATCAGACATCAAGTCGGAGAAAAAAGAGTTGTGTTTTTAGCAGGTGTGACCTATGGCTGAAGCACAAAAGTGCCTGTCTGAAAGACTGAGGGAAGTTTTACAGTGACCACAGACTGGGTTATTTAATTCCTGTGATGAAATGATTGTTTCATTTAAAAGCTGAATCGCAGGCAGGTCAAGAGGTCTGTGTATTTAAGGTTGCCTGACACTTTCCATTACAAGGACCTGTTTTCAGACACTCATACCTTTGACAAATGTGAACTGTTTGGACTGAAATATCTCATGCCAGGTGTCTGCCTCAGAATTAATTCTGTGAGGAAATTATGTCAAGGGAAGTTTAATGTTTTTCAAGTATAAGGCAAGGAAAAAATACTGTGTATTATTCTTTGTGAAAATATGGACTATTTTTTTAACTCTTAAGCAGAAACACATCGATCTTGCAGAAGAATTGCTCAGAGTTTGTTGGGAGGTCTTTTCTGTTTATCAGTGTTTTGTCATCCTCCTCTTAAAAGTGGTTATTGTGACTTTTTTAAGTCGCAGTTTGGGAAGGACTTGCAAAAAAGGCAACTACCAAAATATCCACATGTTCCTTGATGTTGACAAGAAAATAATGTCAAAAAGCTGACAAAACCCTTTCTATTCCTTCCTTTATAAAATGTAAATAGGCTGAAATAAATAAGAACAGGGTGTCTTTGGAGAGTGGCCTTTTTGAGTTTAAATGTCCCAATTAAAACCTAGTGCTAGCTTCAAAACATCTGGTGAGTTTATGAGAATTCATATATTCCAGAGATATGACAATTCATACCTACATATTTTATTGCACTGTTCCTGTGAAATACAGTGTAGACAGAAATATGGTCCCATTGCCTCAGCAGGCTTGACAAAAGAGAAAAATAGGGTCACAAAAATTTCAAACAGGTTTGGAAATTTATCTGATCTGTTGTAGGTAGTCCTAAGAGGAAGACAGATGTCCTTTGAGGTGATTTAGATTCAAGTTTTTAAAGAAATATAGATATTGGTCTGCTTTGCAGGGGGAATGAGGCTGAATGCTTGTTCCTGGTGTATGAACTCCACAGACATTTTGACCTGGAGATGTGGAAAGAGCTCACTTGGTGGCCAGATCTGCTGTTCAGAGGTGGGACTGGTGGCTCCCGGGGATGAGAACACCTGTGAATTTGGTCCCTTGCCATGTCTGGGTTCCCAGTTCAAGGTGGGTCCCACTTCTTTCTCCTCCACTCACAAGGAACAAAGCTGGGGGCTGCAGCCTTTGATGAACTCACAGCTGCAGATATGCGAGTATTTCAGCTGGCTTTTCTGGGAGTGTAAGTGGGGAAATTCCTGAGCTGTTGGTCCTTTCCAGAGCCTCTCAGGGTCTCAGGGAACAGCTCTGAGAGCACATGGAAGGAGAAGGTCAGGACACCACCAGAGACAGGGCAGGTGGCCTCTGGGCCAGGGGAGGCTGGGGCTCCTCTGGGCTTGAGTGGGCACATTCACATTTTGTCATGGACACCTCAGAATTCCACGTGTTTCACTCCAGCCTACAAATTCCTCAGAGGTTTCCAGGGCACAATTATGCTCTTCAGGTCAGGCACTTGGGAACTTTCAAGGATGATGAGGAAAGACTGAATTTTGGGCAATCCTTAGCTGGTTACTGAAGTGTGGCCAGTCTTGGCTGTGGGATCTGAGTGCCTGAGGTGTGGGAGCTGACTTCAATATTGGTTCCATTTCCTGTGGTTTGGAGCCTGCTCTCTGTCACTGCCTTTTTCTATGGCTACAAATTAGTAAATTCACCTTCCTGGGTCTCTTTGTCCCTAGCCCTTCTCTCTTCTGAGGCAGGGTCAGCCTGACCCTGGTGAGATGTGGAAAAGGAGCTCAGGGGCTCATTTGGCGCTCCAGGAATGTTGGTGTGACCAGGGAATCCCAGCCCCTTACAGCCCCATATTAATATGTTTGATGCAAAATGCTTCAGCATTAGGATTTGATGGAAAACTCTGGCTGCTGCAGTTCACTTGGGAAATCAAAAAATGCCTAGGGATTCTTGTAGTCAGTCTCTGCAGACTCATAAGTACCCATTTGCCTAAATTTCATGTGCTACATACATAAAGATCAAATTCTTTTCCTGTACTTAGTTCTGCCATGATTCAAATGCATAACAATTAACCATTCCCACATCCCCAAAACAGAAAACAAATTTCTGTCTTTAAAATAATATTATTGCACCATTTTTCCAATAGAGCCAGAGAACTTAGAAAGAATGATAAATTAGTAAAAGTGATCCTTTGGGTACATTTTCATCCCCACCAGCTTATAAATAGGTTGCATTAAAAAAACAAACAACCCCCGAAGTGCATTTTAGTAAGTAAAATAAAACTATTCAGATTTATTGCAGCCCAAGAAACAACAAACAAGCCAGCTGAAAAATAAAAGTAAAGACTTTTACAATGTAATGAACAGCAAGTCAGGAGCTATTATTTGTGTGAAACTTGTTTAAAAATCAGCATGCTGTTAACAAGATATATAACATTTTTCTACAGTGTACTGCTTCTCAATTTTGAATTTTTTTAATGAATGGGGGAATTGCTGTTATTTCCTAAAGCACTCTGATCAGGAATTGTTATACTGAGGCATCCAGCTGATTTACTAGCTCGAAAACCAGAATGCAGGGAAGGAAAGGGAAAGCAAAAAGGAATCAATGGGTGCTAAATAACCCCAGCTGAAAAGCAAGCACATGTCACAGATGCATTTAAGCGTGGCATGTCCAGGAGAAGTAGGAATTAGCATAACTGCTGCCATGGAAATCAGCAAGAGTTTAATCATCAAGTTCTATGGGTGATGACTCAGAAAAACGCTGAGTGCTTTTGAAAAATCTCGCTCCAATAATTTGACTTTTCCTTTTTTTTTTCCCCCTATGACTTGGTAATATAAAGAGAAGGGGAAAAGAATAAAAGGCTATGCTCCATTTTGCCACATCTGGCATGGTGATAAATCCAGTCGTGCAGAGATCTCTGTGCACCATTGCAGAGTTGGAATTTGCTGGCTGACAGCACCAAACACATGAGGGGTTACAGATCTGAGCTGGATGAGATGTTTTGGACTTGGTGAATGAGCTGCTTTGACACTTCTGAAATACACTGTCAGTTTTATTTCATTCAAAACCCCATGGGTGGTTCAACCCCAAATCACAAATGGTTTAGGCTGTTCCAAAACTGCTCTTTCAATGAATAAGTGACTTGTCCTTCCCAAATTCTCCACATTTGCATCTTGCAGTAGGAGCTGGAAGAAAGAGGCAGCTCCACAGCTGCCAAAGGAAGCCAAATGGCAAATCATTGCCTTTTGATCAGCCCTGAATGGTAGAGATGACAAAGTTGACAGTGAAGGCTGACAGAATAAGTCAGCACATGGCAGGTTTTAAACTGCGTGTATGAAGGAAGGAGTGAACAGAATCTTTTTTTTAGAGTCTTTCCACTATGAAACTTCACCATGTCAAGATAATTGAAAAATGCTGATTTCTTTTTCCCCCTGCTCTCAGAAAAAGAAATATTAAGCTTTTAATGAAAAAAATATTATAATATTACTATGTTCCATAAAACAATTTAAAGCAGACAGAAAAGAAAGCCAACTCTTTGTAAAACACGTTAATTTAAAATATGAAAGGAATATATGGAGGCAGGAGAAAGGAATATGACTTCTTGTTAATTACTGAAACACCTTTGATTTGTGTAGCCAATAAATCAGAATGAAATAGATGAGATGCTTTAAATAATGTGAAACAAGTCTTGTCCCAATATCCTGGCAACAGATCAAGAAAAAGTGGTACTGGCATTACTATGCTATATTTGAGGTACCATTTCTGTGTCTAAGGCTCTCCTATTGTTTATTTCTGTTCATCACTGGAGTGATTTCATTCTTGAAAATGATGCATATTTTACAAAGTAAGTAAATAAAATTAGTAACTTGTCTCCAGGAGAAAGGCCTTGAATTTGCATTGTGAAAATAATTTCTGCCTTCTCATTCATGAGCTTCAACACAAAAAAAATTTCTTCTTTTAGTGACTTCAATTTCTTGTCATCTCCAAAACTTGGACCCAAGACATTTAGACAACAATTACTTTTCTTTTTTTTCTGCTAAGTTTCCCTGCTTTACTCTCCAAGTATTGTTCTAGTGGAAAGAGAACATTAGTGGTGTTGACCTTCCCCTGAACTTTGATGAATGAGGAAAGCATCAGATAAAATCTACTCCACCAACTTCTCCTCTGCACGGGCTGTGGAGGTAACTGCATAGTCTCCCAGGAAGGACAAGAGATTGGCATCCTTCACACCTGAGACAAAGTAGCTATTAAAGGACAAAAAAGTACTCTCACCTTGCTTTCAGAGTCCCCACTATCTTTTTCTGCCTTGTGTGTCTCAGATAAAAAAAGGCACAAGTTCACATTTTGAGGGGTTTGTTCAAGATCTTATAAAGAAGGGGGAAAATCCCCTTGATTTTAGCTCGTAAATGCAGACTTTCACTTGTCTTTAATGTAGAGAAGAAAGTCACTGTCAAATTTTACTCCAGATGTTTGTATGGAACAAAAGCTTGGGTAACCTGGCACCTCTTCCTTTTTTATTTTTAGTGACAGTTTAAAAGGAAATTCCTAGAAGTGGATTTTCATTCCTTCTCCTTAGGATACATCAAAGTCAGCAGGTGGCAATATAAACTTCACCGGCTGTCATGATGATTCTCACCCATACCACTTGGAAGAACAATTCTTGAGGGGAAAAATAAAGTGAACTTTAAAAAATACCCATATCTGATGTGATCAGAGAAGAGAACATAAAGAAAACAGAAGTAAGCAGTTGCACAAATACTTTGAGGCATTTATTGCAATACATCTGTCATAGAAACTTAACTGCTCCCATTTCCCACTGGATTCAGTGCATGAAGGAATGTTTCACCACATGGTCTTTTTTGTTCAGATCTTGTGCTTGTCTCCATCCCTCTCAGTGATGGATCTCAGATCTTCACATCCAAGTGATGACAAGGTGTCAAAGTTGTAAAGTCTGGAGTAATTATTCATTTATTGCTGCTTCCTCTTCCACTTTTGCCAACAAAGACACCTTTCACAAAGGAACATCTGAGATGTCAGGCAATAGTTAGCGTGACTTTCGTATTGATCACCAGAGTCATCAAGAACATCTTGTGAAAGCTTTCTGCTCTGCCTCTCACTTTGTCCTGTGCTATTCTCATTCTCAATGCCCTCTATTCTCTTCCCAGCTCAGTTCTCCTCCACCAAACTTGATCTTTATCCTTCACATTCTCTTCCTCTTCTCACATCCTCTCTGCACTTCAAAGCACATGCTGCAGTTACATATTGAATAAATACAAATAACACATAAATACTGAAATTAAAGAGAAACATTTTTATTCCCAGTATCAATGCCCTGTAGCATGCTTACAATTTGAAATCCCTGCCCCTGGCACCTTTACTTGCATGATAGCTCTCAGTGTGCTTTGTCCATTGTGAAGCAATTCAGGCATGGAGAAAATCCTGTTGCATTATTTGTACAACTGTGACTTGAAGCCTGTCTGCTCTCAGCTGACACATTTGCAGTAATCTTTATGAATCCCTTCAGCAACAGGGACCACAGGTTTGCAGGAGACTTGCAAAGAAGTCAGCACATGTTAGGTGAGGGAGTGTAACGATTCCCATATACACACACTCACCTGGTGGCAATATTTTAGTGTAATCCCCTTTTGTAACAGACCAAACTAAATCCAGTATCAGATTTGGTGCAGGTAACAAACATTCAGGAAATTTACACAGCTCCATTGCCATGTGGCAGCTTCTGAAATGGTTGTAATCTCATTCTGTGCAAATCCTCTGAAAACATGGTCCAGTTTGCTTTTGCACTTTATCTAAAACTGCTCCTAGGTAAGGAATTAAATAGTCAATAGCTTAGACAGGGAGTTTAGAAGCTTGAGTTCGATTACTGAGCAGACATTGCTTGAGTGACCTTGGGTAAATTACAAATTGACCCGTGGTCCTGGTCTTCCATTGCTAAACCTACTGTGGGGGAAATTCCATGAAATACCAGGATTTTGTAGCAAGAATGTCTGCATGAATGCTCTAAAGAGAAATAAAGTTGCACTGCATGATGTTTTCATTAATAGGGTGTCAATTTTGCATTACCTCAGAATATTCCTCGTACTGGAGAGGGAACCCTGATGGTCCACATCAAACTGTGCAAAATAAATTCCCAGTTAAAGGGTATCAAGTCCTACCTCATTTTTCACGCTACATCACTTTTGTGCAAACATTTAGAAATATAACTTTAATATCACTTAAATGGAAGGCAAATAATGTGCCCTTTCCATTCAATGGAAGATTAACCCTGGAAAAAAATAATTTACTGCCCATTGTTTTTGCTGTTAAAGTTAATGGAGTTTTTCAATTAATAACAATAAAGTAGGCTTTTACACAAAATATTAATTTTATACAAGCAATATCCTCACCTTTTTTTGTTCAATTCAGAGTCATAATTTTCTTGGGACTCTCTCCTGCTTCAGGGATGTTATTAGGAGGTACTGATAGTTGGCTGTTGCTCATCTGTTGTATCTACAGTCAGTCACAGATTGTTGTTGTAAAACTCCTCAGGACTTGGAAAGCACTTTCTGGAGCAGAAAGAACTCGGTGCAAATTGCAAATCTCTGCGTGTATTTCCCAAGAGTCTGCACTTACAATGTCTTCAGCTGGTGCAGTAGATTTACACAGGCAGAGAGTGACAGGACAAGGGCATGGTTTTGAACTAAAGAGGAGAGATGCAAAATAGATGTGAGGAAGGAGTTCTTTGCTCAGACAGAGGTGAGGCCATGGCATAGTTTGCCCGGAGAAGCTGTGGCTGTCCCATCCCTGGAATTGTTCCAGGCCAGGTTGGATGGGGCTCTGAACAACCTGGTCTAGTGGTTGGCATCTCTGCCCAGGCAGGGGCTGGAACTGGGTGTTCTTTAAGGTCCATTCCAACCTAAGATTTTCAATGATTCCATGACTTACCAGAGACAAGGACTTCAGCAGACATTGGTGATTTCCAGTATACTCATGGCTCCTGGTTTCACCCATTTCTGATTCAGTGCCTTGGGATCTTCTTAGCAATTCTATTTCATGTTCCAGAGATGTAGAGCAAAACAGAACAGGGTGCTATGAGGCTCCTCTTCTCTCCAACTCCTGACATGAAATTATGCAAAGGAAGCAGATTTGGTTCTGTTCCACCCACCACAGCCAAGAAAATCTCTTCCCCTGACTTTGGCTTTCAAGCCAAGCAATAAAAAAAAGCTTCTTTACACAATACTGTGAACCCCTTTCTGTGTTTTGAGTACAGATGGCTCCCAAAGGGAATGTCAGTTGGTGAGTCCTCTCATTGAACTAATATTTAATTCTGTAGTCCAGTGTGACCATGAGCACCTGTAGACTCCTTGTTGTGTCTCATGGCAAGATTTCTTGAGCTGACCTTGTCTGTGTGCTTGGGTTTTCTTGCAAGGGGCTGGGAGAAAAGGGGATGATATCCATGGAATCATGATGTCAGGACCTGACCACACTGTGTGTCCTAACTCAGGAACTGCTGGAAGCATTCTGGATAACAAATACCCTGAGTGTTACACAAACATTGTACCATAGCCCCACTCAATTCTCTTAATCTCTTTGTTCCTGAACATGGAGCTGTGTACTGCCAGTCTATTTTAATTAGGGAGCTGCTGTCTCTTGATTTAGCCACACTGTCAAGTTTTCTGCCAGTTCACTTGCTTCAGAATGCTAGGAATTTGTCACATAGTGAGCACCTCTGTGTGTCAGCTCAAGGGCTCAGCTCCACCTGAACTTGAGCCAGAACAAACTTGGAAGTGGTTTTAAAGCTGCTCATCTCCACAGTCATTGGGAAGGGATCCACTTACAGTAGCTGACTCATTCCAACTGTCTCAGGCATTCATTTTTAGGCATGTTGGAGAGGCCTGTGGAAATCTCTCACTTCTGCTGTCCACAGAGCATTTATTTAAACAGCATCTCCTGTGAACTTGCCCAGATCACAGGAGATATTCATCTCCTGTGGAGACACAGGGTAGGAAAATCAACTCTTCTACCTCATGGGGAAATCTCGGAGCAGGTTTGATTTCAAGTTGAATCTCCCCCTCAGGTCTTGATTATCAGTGGGTTGAAGGCAGGTGAGCTATGCAAGGCCATTTTTACAGGAATTTAGACCTGTTACCTCACTTTATTTTAGAACAAGCTGCAAGTCAGAGGGTGGTACCAGAAACAAGACCATTTTCACAGAGTTCTAACAAATCCTGCATCGTGTCCCAGGCAGAGCAAAGCCTATATTGTAGAGGACAGAAATTATTTTGAGGCAAATTTCAGATCCTGCAGTACTGGGAGTAGTTGTTCTTGGTAAGGGGGGGCTCTGGGAGAGGCCTCTGAGAGAAGAAATCAAAGAGTGCCCTGTGGCAAACACTGCAGCCCATGGAGCCACTGCAGGGCAGAGCTGAGCCCACCAGGGAGTTTTGTGCTGCCTCTCTGGAAATGAATTTGATTAAGAGCAGAAAATACTGGGAGAGGGGGAGGGAATCACAGAGAAACAACAGAGGGAGCACCAAGGGCAGAGGAGTAGGAGATGCCCCAGAGTGGGGCAGATATCCCTGAAGGGGCTGCAGCCCCTGTGGGTGGGAGGACCCACAGCAGGGCAGAGGAGGAGTGAGAGGAAGGAGCAGCAAAAATTTTGGCAGGACAACTGAAGGACCAAAAGGGTATCCTGGAAAATTTCAATTGCCACAAGATTCCTACTAATGTGCACTATTGAAAGTCTGTGCTCAGAAGTCTTAGATTCAGACAGGGGCCAATTCATAGCAGCAGCCCTGACTCCCTTGGAACTGCAAGGAAGCATGATAAGGATTGGTCTATTTAAAAAGAAAGAACTTTATTGGGGGAGCCAGGCCTCTGAATGTTTTAACAAGAAGAGGTATCAAGCCTAAATGGCAAATTAATAAAAACAGAATCTGACTCAAATCTGACAGGATTTATACAGTTGCTATAGTAACTTTGCTGTTGACAAGCAATACTTACAAAATTTCCTGTGAATTGGAAGCACTGTTTGGTGCTGCTGAGAGGTACACAATGAAATGATTCCATTAAATGACCCCTGGAGGAAGAGCTCAAGGGCTTGGTTGCATCTCAATTATGAGCACACATTCCACACAGCCACGTGTTGCTGACCTTCTGGGTATCACAGAAGATTAGAAGATGTATCAATCCATGACTAATTGAAAAAAAAAATATTTGAATTAAAAAAAAAAAGAAAAAGGAAAAAAAGAAGTGTGAGCTTGAAGCATTAACTCCTGCAATGTATTAGGGCTATAATAAATTTATCTTACAATGGCCACATATGCAACATGAATCCCCACTGTTGCTAATCAGACAGTTCCATGCCACGATCTGTTAAAATCTGAATTTGTTTTCTACTGCTTCTTTTGTACATCAACAAGCTCAGAGACTCTTTTTGTCTTTTCCTTTCTTTATATGGAAAGGTTTTCTGCAAAAATCAATTTTGTCTGTTGAATGAATGATGAATAATCTGGTGTCACTTCTGCAGACCTGATATCAGAAACCTATGATAATGTTCTTCAAAAATTACTCTTTCATGTGGCTTGTCTGTGAGGCAATTAGCCTGCAGCTAGTCCAGGTTTTCTCATTCACAGAGCCTTTCCTTTGGGCACTACAAAAATACAGTATTTTCTTTTAAAAGAAAAAAAAATATTCATGATACTTTTCAAATAAAACTACAGAGAATGTCTTCCTGATATTTTTCTGGGAAAACATATACTATGTGCAGTATTTAAACTTACTCAGAATAACACACAAGTTGCATTATTGTTTTTAAACTTGTTTTTCTGCCCTTGTTCATGTATATTAAAGCTCTAGAAAAAAACATGATTCATGGAAAATGAGAATTCAGTACCTGAAAGCACATGGAAGATAAAATGTATCCTCTCATATTGATGTACCCATGATTCTGATTAAAGATTCAGAGTGGTACAACACTGTCAAGAGAGAGTATAGTGGTACATAACTTTTAAATTAGCACAGGTCAATTTGTCCTTAAGTCATATTGATAATTCCTACAGAATGAACGCCTCAAGTATTTCACAGTGTGGGGTAGAAATACTCAGTGTTGGTTTGAGTTTCCTGTTACCAGAACACCCCTGGGATCCAGGTGGGAAATACCTGAGCTGTGCATCTTCCTCCAGACATGACCCTTCATTTGAAAGAACTTTGCAATTTCATGAGCAAACAAAGATATTCTTGAAGTCAAGGACTGCAAATCAACTTCATGTAGTTCCAAGAGGGCCTTTGCAAAGTGTTTCCATTTGGAAATTGTGGGGTTTGATGTCATACTTGCAATCTTTAAGATCTGTTCAACAGATTTTTGAACAGAACAAAAGCTTCAGCTTAGTGAACTTTTCTGGTGTCACACAGAAGTGCCTCTGCTCTCAGCACAGGCAGCAGGATTTAGGATAATACCTACACACCCCTTTCTATAGGAACTTGAGCATTGTTCAGGACCTATATCAAAGCCATTTGTTATCTTAAGTCTATTTCTCCTGATTTCTGCTCTGATCTCAATTTCTCTCCTGAAACACTCAGGCATTCCCAGCAGCCACACAGCACAGCCAGCAGGAGTTAAAATGCTGAAAATATGATGAGGATTAGGGCCAGGTTCAAAGTCATGCAGCTGACTGCTTTCAACCTCTTCCACTCTCTATATATCTTCTGGCACAAACTGGGAGATCTCCTGCTGGAGCTGAGAAAGCCACACTGATTTATACCAGCCAAGCATTACAGGGCAATGGGCTGTTTAGAGAATTTTATCTACAGCTCAGTTGTCACATGAGCAGCTGAAATTTCTCTTACCTAAATAAAGTCTTCCTTGATTTATGCTGGTGCAGTGACAGTAGAATTTCACTCATGTTCCACTCCATGCTGCACTCAGTGACATTTGTGGAGTTATAGAATGCCAGCACATTTACAGACAAAAGGAGTTTCATTGCATTTAATGAAATTGCCTCCAGCGAAAAGCTACTTAAATTTTATTTTTATTTTTTTCCTTTTTTCTTTTTTTAAAGAAAGCAGTAATGAGTTACTCATTTCTGTGATGCTTTCAGTTCTGAGAAGCTCTCAGTTACTCATCACATGATGCCAGTTTAGGACTTGAAGCCTGTGATCATCTCTGTGTTTTTTTCCTAGTTAGGCTCAGAACAATTGCACACCAGTTAGCTGAGGTGAATCATTATTTTGTCAAATCCCAGAGACCCTGTGCACTGAACTGGTTCTCTTTCAAAAGTCACACCATAGATTGGCTGTCCCCAAAAGCAAGATGTTTCTTACTGCTTGTGGGAATTGAGATGCTTTTTATAAGGCTGAGCTGCTCTATGTGATACAAGCCTTGTTCAGCAAACTCTGCTGCTTGATTGCTTTAAAGAAAATATTTTTCACTTTCTCCACTACTAATATGACTCTAAACAACTGCAGTCTGTAGGTTAAGATATGAATACAAAATAAAATATTTGCTGGGCAAGCAACATAGAACTAAAAAAAATCCTTTAAATAAATTAATCTAAAGGCAAACAGACCAAGAATTTTGCCTTTATAAGACCTTGAAAATGTTCTATATCTGTCTTTAACATCAATCTTCTCCCATGTGTCTGTCCACATGCACTTCTGTAGCATTTTTCCTGGATGGGTGAACAGATTTTCATCAGTGAGATGTCAGTCCTAAGCCTGTGACCCAGAGGGTAATTTATCAGGTTCCATTTCAAGCTTGAGGGCTTGAAAGGTATTGAGAGGACTTGCAGCCTCTGACAAGCCAAGGATTTTCCAGAGGGTGAGTTCCTGGCAATTGTATGTACAAGACTTTGTTCTACAGGAAGAAAGTAAGTATTTAGGTGAAAATTCATCTGTTGTATGAATGTTTTCCCACTCATTTTTCTTTGTGAGATGGATGTCTTCAATAGATGAACATTGTCTGCTACAATTCCCTTTCAATGAGTGAAAAAACCCAAACCAAGCTGCTCCTTTCCTCAATGTCCCTGGGTAGGTGTAAGAACATCAGTGCTCTCACAGCCCACACTCAATAATTACCAGGTGAGATTTATCAGGTTGTGTTACAGAGAAAAGCTGGAGGAAGAAAAGATGAGGGGCAGAGAGCAGTGTGTGAAACATCTGCAATTGCTGAGGGAGCTTGAGGCCACTTAAAACCCCAGGTGGGTTTCAAGGAAAAGGGAAAGATTCAAACTGTGGCCCAGCAAAGCCCAGAGGGGCCAGGAGGGAGAGTTTCCTATGTGCTTGGCTTCACACATCTGCTGTCAGACAGCTCTGGTCATGGAGTTCTGATCACATGGATGAATCAACCTGTTTGACAGAGAACTCCCTGAATCATTTCAGCTGGAAAAGAGCCCAGGGATCATCGAGTGCAACCATTCCCCCAGCACTGCCAAGGTCCCCACTGACCCCTGTCCCCAAGTGCCACATCCACACAGCCTTCATCTCCCCCAGGGATGGGGACCCCACCCCTGCCAGGTCTTGACAACCCTTTTGGTGAAGAAATTTTTCCTAATAACCAATGTAAAGATTTGAACAGTTTAACCCAATCCCACTGTGTTTGTTTAATAGGGTTTGGAGATGTGCTCATACAAACAGAGTGGTGAACTGAATAATCCCAGAAAATGTTTAACACTCAGTAATGGGCAGATGGAATTTTTCTTTCCAGTTTAATTTCTGGGCTTGAAATTCTAAGTTTGTGTGCTGCCTTTGTCTCTGTGGAAAAGGAGGCAGAGCTCTAACGTTACCTCTGCTAAAATTTGGAGACAATAAATGTTATAAAAATGCTGGTAAGAAAGAAGATATGATCCGTACTCATTCAAGAAACTCATAAGGCTGTCAAAAATGTGTGTATACAAGTCTTTAAAATTGGCTTAATTTTTCAGTTGAAATGAAAGCAAAGGTTTATTCTTTTTTTTCCCCATCAGTGAATAGAGAGCAAAAAGAAACAAAAATAACCTCAAAGAACATTCAGAGAAAGAAAAAAAATGATAAATGAAAGGAAAATAATACTAGTTGATAATTTAAATAATGCCAAAACGGACTTAATTCATCCCCTCTCAGGAAGGGCCAGTAGCCCTTAGAGAAAACCCTCTAGATTTCTTTCTATCCCCTCTGTCAAAAACAATCTTTGCTTTAGTCAAGCACAAAGTCAAGCATGAAGTGCTAGGTTAAAACTCAGAGGAACTGGGTGAAATTAAAGGGAAGGAAAATTATCTTTTTGAGCGACTAGTCTTTTGGGCCCTAGAACTTGGAAAGTTTTAGGATGGAAGAAAACAAATTCAGAAGATTTCATTGTGACAGCAGGCACAGAACGAGCCGAGCAGTGGCAAGGAAGCACATTCTAGCCTCAAAAATTGGCAGTAACTTGAATAATGCATTTTTTAACTACCACTGAACTTGCAGTCCTGCCAGACCCTCAGCGTTTCTCAAGTGCTGCTCGATGCCCTTTCAGTGGCTTATTAGGAGCCATCAAAACAACCACCCAGTTATTACAGTGTTAATGTGTTTTTAATCATAATTATTTATTGCATCTGTAATTTTGAGTCAATTACATACCAGGCTGCCCATGTCAAATAATGTAAATTCCCCCAAAGCTGAAAACTTCCAGAAGAGGTGCACTAAGAATAACCTGTGGTATGCAAAGCATATGGCAGGTCTTAATAAGGCTTAATTAAGTGCTTGTTTAAATCAAAATGCTGCAAAAATATTTATTCTATTTTTATGTGTAATTAAAGTGCATTTGTAAAATTATGGTAATTGCTAGATGCAGGAGGAAAAAGAATCTCCCTTTTAAATGCATTAAAGCCTAAGAACTGTACATGTACCTTACTTAATGTTAATGAGATAACACTTGCAAAGTATTTTGAAGCCTTGAAGGGCAACGTTTTATTTTATTCACTATTGCTATTCCAATTGCTTTTGAAAAAATTGGTTATTCATAAATCATAGAGGCACAGAATGGTTTGAGTTGGAAGGGATCTTAAAGATCCTCCAGTTTCACCCCTTGTCATGGTTAGGGACACCTTCCACCAGGTCAAGCTGCTCCAAGCCCCAGCCTGGCCTTGGGCACTGCCAAGGATCCAGGGACAGCCACAGCTTCTCTGGGCACCCTGTGCCAGGGCCTCACCACCCTCACAGGCAAGAATTCCTTCCTAATATCTAATCTAAATCTATTCTCCCTCAGCTTAAAGCCCCTTTTTTATTTTAATTTTTTTTACTTCATTTTGTTATGCCATATTTCCCACACATCTATTCTGCAGGTTAAATTACCCCAGCAAGCTAACTCTTTCAGCATGTTTTCAGAGCAGAGCTTCTAAAAAAATAATTGTTTGTTTGTATTCTTTTTTATTTCTGTTTGGTTGGGGTTTTTTTGTTTTGTTTTGAGGTTTCTTTTTGTTTATTTGTTGTTGTTTTGTTTTTGTTTGTTTGTTTGTGGTGTGGTTTTTTTTTTGTTGATGTTGTTGTTTTTTGTTCCTTGCCAGGCTTTGGCTCAAAAAGGATGGAGCAGGGAGTAGAGCACGCAGAGATACCTGCAGCAGCTCAACTCTTTCTCCATCCACTCACCCTGCTGACATTCTGTGTGACAAATGCTCTGGTGGGTCACCCTCTCAGTGTTCAGGGAAGGCACAACTGCAGCCTCTCATCTCCCTGCAGCAATCAGGCTCTCAGTGAGAGGCCCCACAGGTGCCTCTGTTCCACAAGTCCAAGATCAGAGATGGGCAATGAGTTGTGCAAAACATTTTCATTTTCTGAGTGTCCACACTGAGCTCCAGAAGGCAGCTGCTGCCTGTGGATGATGCCCTTCCCTAAATGTGAGCCACAACTTTTACATCCGTGCACAGAATTCCAATGGGCTGAATTCAGAAGGCTAAAATCCCTTATTCTGTCAGGAGGTTGTCAACTTTGTAATTTAAGGAGAGCAAAGGAGGGGAGATACAACATCCTCCCTTCTCCCCTGCTGCGAAAGGACTTGTGCTGCAGGAAGTTTGTGGATTTGCTTTTGCCCATCTCTGGCAGCACCAATTCTGTCCTGGCCAGTCAACACAATGTGACTGTGCTTTGGATTTCCAGTTCCCGTTAACAGCTTCCCTTTGTAGCAGGGCTGGAAAGCCACACCAGATGTAATGGGCTGCTGTCCTTCCAGAAGAAATTTCATCTATTTTCCAGTTCCTTTTAAGCCGGGAGTTTGGTGCAGTGCAGGGTCACAGTCTGTGCTTGCTTAGCTGGAAGTGCAGCAGTATTTTCTTTGACTTGAGCAAATGACTGCCCTATAACTCACAACAAGGCAGCTGCTGCACTGTTTTGCCTCGAAGTTTCCATCCATAAATGAGAATGATTTTGAATTTGATGGGCTTTTATTGATGTGTAATATAAAACAAGTGCATAAACTGCATACAGGAACACTCATTCACCCTGGAACTGCAGGCAACCAGAGTGGGTGCAGCAACTCTGTAAAGCCTGTTTAATGTTATAAAATAATGCAAATATATACTCATAAGTTTGGGCTGCTGATCTATCCCATTTCTTTTTTCAAATGGATAGGCAGTGCAACTTTCTTTCATTTCTTCTCGTTCTTGGAATGGTTCCTTCCAACCTCTCAGAACCAAGCCATGCTCAGGAAGATCTGTTAGAGAATGGGGCCGTTCTCCAGTCCCTACACAACACACTCAACAGAATACAGAGGGAAAGGCACAAGAAAAATGATTAAAAATCGGAACTTGGAGAAATTGCTGTGTAAGGCAATCAAATAAAATAAGAAAATTCAGTTTAATAAGGGTACACATATTAAAGTACCCAGGCAAAAAGAAACCCATCAGCTGAAGGGAAAGAGCACAGGTGTATGGGTCTGGGAGAGATGTAAGACACACATTAATTGTTGAAATCAAAGAACCTGACTTCCAGCTCTAAAAAAAGAGACAAAAAACATATCTTTTGAACACAGACGGGACCATGCAATCCCTCTGATGTCCCACAGTGAATCTGTGCTCTGTATGCAGTAACTCCGTGCATGTCTGAGGGCTGGGGTAGGTTATAGGATCAAAAAGGTTTCTGCATGTGGGTGAAGAGGAATATTGTGTCACCCACAGGCAATGTGGCCATGGTGTTTTGAGCAATCAAATGCTCAATGGCAAAGAAGAGAGGGAAATGGTCTCTCAGTGGTGCTATAGGCAGGGAGATTCCCTGTGGGTGCTCCTTTGTGGGTGAGACACAGCATTCATTTATCTGTATTTTTACTCAGCAGATGCTCATGACCTAACAATTTATCAATCTTTCTTCTTAAGTGTTGTCCCTCTCCTTTTTTTGATTCATCTGACAAGAATAAGGAGGATGAGTGAGGGAAAACCCCTAGAAAGAATCACATTTCCTGCCAGCAGTGCAGGCTGAAGTCAGTGCTGATCTGCATTAATTGCAGCCACCTTTCCGGCTGTCCCAGACTGCCAGCTCCCCTCCAACACCAACACCTTGTACCCAGCTGAGACAGATACATGGATTTAACCTCGATTCTGGATTGAAATAAATCCAATTTATCCATCTGTGGGATGTGTGGGATGTGTGGGATCCAGCTGCAGTTCCCTGGCCATTACCCCCTCAGGAGAGCAGAGGAGGACAAAATGCTTTGGTCCTGTCCCTCCAAGCACACACATCCCATATCTGCCTCCAAGTCTCAGCCCAACTGCTGTATTTTCTCTCATGTTTTATTATATAATTCTCTGTAACACATGAATCTATAATGCCCAGTTCTTTGCTTCTTTTGTCCAGGGTTGAATGCTGGCATTGTACTATTTCACACTCCAGCTCCAAAATGGAGCAGTGGTGAGGAAATTCCATGAGCAGCAAACACCTTTTTCACCCTTCAGGCAGAATGAACACAAGCCATCCTAACCTGGCAGCACAAGGCTCACAGTAAATACCTGTTCTAAAGCCTCTGCAGATACTGCGGGCCAGCAAAGGAAATAACCTGGGGGTCAGCCTTGTTTCCTGCAGCAACTATTGGAATGGCTTAAATGTTCTTCAAAGACTTCAGGCTATAAAGAGTTAATAGTAATTCTCTTTTAGCTCAGGCCCAGGAAAATCCCAAATATTCTGACCTGCAGCAAAATACCAGGTGTGCAACAGCATGCCAGTGGTGGATTTGTTATAGTCTGTTGTTATAAATACGTCCCATCTCTAGTTATTGCTCACATTAATCTGTATGGTCATTCCCTGGGTTTGATGTTTACTTCCAGCTTGATACCTAATTAAATATTGTCAAAATAAAGCCATTACTGATGCCATTTGTTAATGTAAGCACTGTGTTTAGTGTGTTCACTGAGTGGGTGGGTTTAGATTGAGATGCAGACCTCAATTAAGCCCTTGGAGAACCCTTAGGGTGAAAATTGCAATGCAGAAATGCTTTACTTTAGGTTCCTACTTTTCCCATCAGTGACTCAGGCCCTTCCCCATCTCTTGCATTTCAATGGACGTGTGTCTCAATCTGGGTAAGCTGCAAATCTGAGCCAGGGGAAGCCAGTCCCTTCAAAATGTCTCTGGAGTTTTGTGTATTCATGGCACAGGATGAATGTTTGGGGGTTAAGTAGGACACTGTCAACACTTCATTAAAACTGCTTCCTGTTTGGCTGGCATTTTCCTTGCACTGAAATACTTGTTATTACTTGCACCAGAATAGCAAATAGGCATTTTAATATTTTGGTACTCATTAATAGTCCAGTCCCCCTTCTGCATGCTGATACTTTGTTTCCAAGATTATCTGGATTGTCCAAAGCCATTAAAGTAGTGGATTCTGCCAGGAAATAAATAAAAAAAAAGCCTGTGAGTATTTTTTTTAATCTCCTGTTTCACAACATTTTCTACCAGTTTAGCCTTCTAAATGTGCCTGGTATGCAGTTTCCTTCCTTAGTCAGTCTGAGCCCACTGGGACTCCTGAACAAAGCCTCTTTTTGCAGAAGGAACCACAAGTTTAGATTGGAAGTCTGATTTTTGATGACAATCAATGCATTTGATAAGCCTACCTTTAATGGCTGTCACAACAGGAACACACACTTCAATTCTAATTTTTATTTCTTTTCCCCTCTGAACTTCACTGTCATCAGAAATGGAATTTTGGAAAGGAATTTTCTTGACATTTTAGGACATCCACTCATTTCTTCACTGTAGCTTGTCAATCATAGGTAATGGAAAAGATGAAATCACTGTACAGACAGACAAGAATGCATTGCCTGAAGGCAGCTTTGCCTTACAATTAATAATTTTACCTGCAGTTCTTCACCAAACTTTTCTTCTACATGACAGGAAGAAGTGCTGTGGCAACGAGATACCTTGTGTTCATCACAAACTCGATTTATCCAGCACTGTCTATGAAGAATACCTGGAATAACATGGTCACACTTGGTCACGCTGCTGCAGCTGGCCCTAAACAGTTTTCCACAACCCTCGTTACACATGAAGGAAGAGAGGATGTTTGAAGAAATGGACAACAGTGTGGAAAAAATGCTGTTCTGCAAGTGGCACCAAGTGTACTCCAGGGCCAAAACCGTTATCCCCTGTCTAGATATTTTCACTTGTCCACCTGAGCATCCTTAGCCTCCAGTTTGAAAAAGAAGCATTTTAAAGTGTGATTTATCTGTCCAGGTTTAATGGCCTGTTTTAGCACAGGATGAATTGCACAGTTAGTGCCTCCTCCTCCTCTCTATTGCCTGTTAAGGGAGTGCAGGACAAGATACGGTGCAGTCTTCTACACCAGGAACGTCTGCTTTTGCTCAGATTAATCCCATTCCTGAGGTCTGGATTTCAAATCACCAACCTACTCTTCAACCTGATACCACCAGTGCCATGAAGCATAAAATTGGGCTGAAGGCTGACACAAATGATGGATATTGGGTCTCAATATCCTTGAATAAACCAGGAGAATTGAGCTTGCAGCTGAAGGCCGAGTCGAGAGGCTCACCTGTGCCTGGTCCATCTCAGGAGAAAGGCAACCAGGGCATAAATCCTGTACCATTGCCATTTGCATCCTTGTTCAAACTTTTAAGTAATTTCCTCCAGTACATGAAGTCATCCTTAACTTGGTGATGAACGTTCTAAAAGAGACTGTTTCCCAGCACAATTTCCCTTTCCATTTTTAGGTTGTCACAGAGAAAAAACCCAGTTTATTTGCTTGGCATTGTCACTGAATTTGCAAATTTGAGTACATTTTGCAATCTTGTGTGAACGTAAGGGAAGATGAAACTGAAAGTCTCAGCACAGATCCTACCTGACTGTGAACCTTTGTCCTGAGAGTGTGGAAATGGCTACAAAATGAGACCGGTTTCCTTACCTAATCTGCTGAATGATCTGAAAGGAGGCTGTACAGGAATCGCAGGAAATCTTGGACATATGAGTGGCTCGACAGCCCAGGAATTATTTTCCTTCTGTTTTAAACAGTGCCCTCCAGAGGTTGTTGTAGGGTGCTCTGGTCTCCTTCTTATTTATTAGAAATTATTAGAAAACTAAAATAAAACTCATTTTGTCACAGGGGAGATTCTTGCAGTAAATGCAGCACAGATATACCCAAATTTTGTAGAGAGGGGTCAGTTATGGGGAAACATATAGCAAAATAAAGGAACAGCACTGCCTGACCATCTTCTAAATAAAGCCTCTGCCTGCTCATTTCTGGCAGTTTCAAATTCAGCAAGAAAAACTGGTCTGATTAGCCTGATGTGGAGGTAAAGATCTGTGTGAGAAGTACCCTCCAAATAGGAAGCTCTGAGGCCTTTTATTAGCAAAAAGGTCATTGATGGTTTAATGCCCATCTCCCTGATGCCACATTAATGAGAATAAACTCATTTAAAAGATTTGTGATAAGTAATTAAGCTACTGTAAGACTGCTTCAGCATATTCCCCATCACTCCAAGGGCAAGGAAGAACGAAAGGAATGTTTTCCTGTGTGAGCAATAAGGAGAGAGGAAGGAGACTCGTTGTTGTTTTCTGCCTGGGTCTGTTGGTAGCCTGGTTCCTTCCTCCACCATTCCTGTTTGCTAAAGCTGAGTGCCCTGTAAATGAGAATAAAGCTTTATGAATGACTCTTTCAGGGGCTTCCAGGGCCCACGTGCTGTGTTAGAAAATATGAAAGATTCAGGGGGATGGATGTCAACAGAGAAGAAATTAATACAGTAAAAATTCATGATATTAAAGGTCCAAGTGCCATAAAGAGAAAAGTACCTGGTTCTTCAGAGCACAGCAGCTGGAAATATAGAGGCATTGTGTTGCTTCCTGTGGCTAAAGGTGCTGTTCCAGGGACTTGGATTTAATTTGTTAAAGAGTTCTCATCTCTGTTGGATTCATTGTAGAACACTCAGGTCCTTCCTCTGCAGACATGGGTGAAACACAGCTCCCATGGCTTCCAGTGACTCCCTCACACTGTATGGAGCACAATTTAGTTTTCCAATTTATTCTATTTAGAAGCCACAGAGTTTTCTGTCTCTACCCTGCCTATCCCCCAGGAAAAAAAAGTGCAGAAACCAAATGCTGAAGGGAAAGAAGCAAACCCCACATACCTTACACTTTTTTATCTTCCATTTTTACCTCAGAGCTGGCTTAACACATAAGAAATTAAATAAAAATAATTCAGACAAGAATTTTGATTTTGAAAGGTTATTTGAAATCTAAGCCATTTAAATTGCTCAAAGTAATTATGTCTTTGTATATATTTTCATTTGGAAGTTAGGTTTTCAATAACATTACTTTTTTTTCCCCCAGAGGTTTTGGGTGATTAAAGAACAAGAAGCTTTACTATTTGCACACATAAAGCACCAGCATGACTTAACTTCACTCTCCCTTGGCCCAAGAAGCTGTGTTTAAAAATAAGCAATGCTGTCCTAGAATCCAAGTCTCCATGATTGTGGGTTTCACCCCATAAAAGCAATCATTTCCGCCACCAGCACTTTCTAAAGGCAGATAGAAATGGTAGATTTTCTTTTTTAAAAGAAATAATTCTCTGAGTGACCTCAAGACTTGACTGCCAACCCTCACTGTCAGACAAACAAAAGTGAATTTGTAAATGGAACCCCTTTGGTTTTGCCTCTGCTGCTGATGAAAGGCAATGAAAATGTGCTGAGTGTAGAGGATCAGACATAGGAATATTTTGTCTCAAACATTTTGACTATTGCAGCAGGAAAATTGTGGTTAGAAGGAACTTTGGGTATCCTGTGGAAGTGTGTGGTGAAAGATTAAGGGCTTGTAGGAGAAGTTTGTAGGAGGAGTGGGGAGCTTGAGGAAGTTCTTGTAAAATTAAGGTCTTGTTGGGCAACCCCCTTGAGCCTGAAGAATGGGCTGGTTGCTGGACTTAAGGCAACTTTATAATAAAAGGATGAGGGTTCCCTGGCACTGGGTTGGAGTCTTTGTTCAGCCTTAGGATAATTTATAATGAAAATTGTGCCCCTTGTTCGTGGGCCATGACACTGAGGCATTAAGCTGGAATATCTGGAATAAATCTATTGAGTTGTTTCCCCCTGCTTTGGTGGTACCTGTGCAGAACAACTGTGGAGTCAAATGAGATTTGAGCCTTGTTTGTGTTGTGGCTGACTGGAGGCAGCTGTGGTGCATTTGGGCAGCTGAACTTCAGCAGAAGAATTTACAGCTTGCAGAAAAATGGCTGACATTTGGAAGGGATGTGCAGTGTTTAAAAATTGCTGGTTTAATATGTTCTAAGAGATCCCTGGGTATGGAGGCTTTAAAGTTAAGATCCTGGGAGTTTTTAAGTCAGTGGATTTGTTTAGCTACTGGAGTGAGTCTTTTGGGCTAAACATATGGGAACTTTTCAGCCTAATTGGTTTGCAGCTGTACAACTCTTTCATGCTGGAGAGAGGTCTGGTCTCTCCAGGAGGTTTTTTATTCTGCTTTCCCAAAAGCTCTATCTGCAAAGGAAGAAATGTCCAGTGGTTAAGATGTTAGTCTGATTCTGAGTTCTGATTTAAATAAATCTTTGAAGGGCTGGCTGGATGCTTCTCCAGGAAGCCACATGGAAATAAAATTTGCATCAGTCATAATTTAATCCACAAAATATGCCTCTGATAGATTTTGGTCTCATTTTATTCTCAGGCTGTGCTCATTAAATTAACATGCTCATTTATATAATTCTGGCATTTTAAACCTGAGTGTTAGGAGTCGTTTATTCAGGAAATGCATTGGAATGTCTGTGTTGAGTAATCCATGAAGTTTTCTAACATAAAGTATTATGACCAAAGGTGTTGGAAATAATTTACAGATTTAATTACAGATACAGCTTTAGATATCTATGGAATTAATATTAGAAAGAGGGAATGTGTTTTGTTCTTGATACCTTCTCAATTATATTTTGTAATTACTGTTTAAGGATCTTTCTGGCCAGAAGTTGCATTAGGATCACTGTATTATTGAACTTCCCCAACTTCCATTATTTTCAATAATCACTTCATGGACCCTGACATAATTTTGGCCGCTATGGTTCCAGATGGGAATGCTCTGAACATGAAATATGGGGGAAAGAAAAGTAATGATTTTTAATTTTTTTAATAGGTTCTATATTTTGAGATTTGTTTGCGAGTGATTCATATTCCTTACATACATTCTCAATTTCTTCTTTAATTTGTGTTTCTTACACCTTTTTGCCAGATTCATTCTTAATATTTCAAATTCTCATTCCTGCTTTCCTCTGTTGTTTTTTATCCATTACGTATCACATAATCTGTTTTTCTCTACTTTTAATTTTTTTTTGTCTGCAAGTTTTTTTAACTTATTGCTTGTAGTTTTATTCTATACACAGTTGAATCAAGAATTCACACTTCTCCTATATAAATAAGCTACAAAACAACACAAACCACAAACCACACATAGCACAATACAAAACAAAACACAACATGCACATTTCTTTTGGTGTAAGTATTAAAAAAAAATGTGATTGTTGGCAATAGCAAAGAGCATGAGTGGCAGGAAATCTTGAGGGTTTTCAAAGACATCTTCCCATTGTGTACTTTTACAGATTAATAAGGCTGGGATTAAAAAGGCTGGGATGTAGAAATAAACATTTGGAAATTAGAGGCACTTGCCCTGGTCAGTAGGTGTACCAAGGGAAGGGTGGTGAGAATTTTCTGGCTGGACAAGGCAGCCTTTTGAAAGCAGAATATTTGGCAATTCTCATGAGAGAAGTGACCATAGGGTTCAAAATTACTGAAAAATTCACTTTTGAAACTGTTATGTGCTCGTGGTATCATTATAAAATTTTCAGACTATTTGTTTTCGCTGTCCAACCCAATTTAAAACCCTCTGATCCCCATAAAATAACTGGGAAAAACAGGCAGAGGACTGAAATAAAAAAGGCTCAAATAGAAGTCTGTAGAAGACAGAGAGCAACACAGTTAAAGACCAAGACATGTACAGAAGATATTATGCAGTGTACAATAAAACCAATTTGTTTAGTAAAATGGCTTCTTTTTTTACTTAAAACTTGTGAATCTACTACCTTGCCATGGAAGGAACCAAGTGTTGCTCATGATGCTGGATCAATGCCCTCTGAAGGGAAAACAGCACAGTTCCTTTGGAAATCTCAATTAGGCCAGATCATCTGGTGGAAGAAAAAAAACCATTGAAAAAAGAGTGAAGCCTTGAGGAATAACTTATGCTCATGGAAAAAGTACAATTAAATGGAGAAGTGCTATTCCCCAGGAATGGAAAGGGCATCAAGAAACAGCATTAAGAAAGAACTGAATCTTTCGTTTAAATAATATTTAGAACTGGGTGCTTTCCTCTGCCATGCATAATAAAAATAACCAGGATAGCAGGAGAAAGACCAATTTTTGTTGGAAGAGTTGTGTAACCAGCACAAATGGGAATGCATTTGTGTAGCTTACACCACCATCAAGCACTTATAAATAGGAGACTGTGGCAATAGCTGCAAAAATAAGCTGGGTGAAAAGCATATATTTCTTCCAGAACAAGACTTATGTGTTGCTAGTTCTCATTCAGAAATATATAGAGAGGTAGAGTAAGGGGATCCCCTGTTTAAATCAAGTTGACTGATTAGAAATCCCTTGATGTTTTACAGCAATCATGTGAAAAAAGTGTTAGTTGTGAACAGCAGATATAACTGAGTATATTTAGTACGAATTTTTTTTTTTTTTAGAATTTGTAGTAACCTGGTGGGTTTGATACATTGCACCCAAATTACAGCCAGGCCAGAAGAGTACTGTATCAGATCAAAGTTCCTGGGCTCCAGTGAAATGGCTCTCAGAAGTGTTGCACTGGTAAACTTTTCACAGTAGAATATTCACCCACTGGCCTAACCTCAGTGGTGCTGGTCTAGAGCTGCTTAGTGCTGAGTGCCATCCTTCCTTCCTCCTGAAAAAGAGGTGTGGATTGGAAGAAATAGGGTTTGCAGATTAATTTATCTTTTATGTCACTCATTAGGGAAAACTGCTTTTGGCTGGTGATGAGCAGAGCTTTCAGAACAAGAAGCCTTCTACTCATCAGAAGTACTAATAAAAAATGCTCTTAATCAATATTCTGGACACCAGATTAATATTGTGAATACAGCTGCTTTGTAAAATTAACTGTGTCTGATGAGTTGTATTTAATATTGATTTTTACCTCTGTAACAGATAGAGATACAACATAGTACATAAAGTACAAAGATTTTACACCGAGGAATAATTTCAACACTATCAAGAATGTAGTTCAGAAGACATCTGACTTTCTCAATATCTTTCCCAATTCGTGCCAATGAAACTTATCCTCTGTTACTGGTTTTGCCAAATCTTCTCTCTGTCAGCAGCGAAACAAGGTTATTTCAGAGGTGGCACAGAGTTATTGTGTTCTTCTCACCCTGTGAATTTGTTATGTTATCACTTCCTCCAAAGATTTTCCTTATTTAAGCCCACAGAAACATTTGGATGGCCTGTTTTTACAGAGACCATAGCAACAGAGTCTCTGTGGCATCCAAAATGATTTCATTTCACTAAACGTAAGAAGCATTAAATATGAACAAGCTCAGTTTCTTTTATTAGGGAATTAGATATTAGAAGAAAGCCCTTTGCTGTGAGGGTGGTGAGGCTTTCCCAGGAAAGCTGTGGCTGCCCCATCCCTGGAAGTGTCCAAAGCCAGGCTGGCTCTGAGTAACCGAGGCAGGGAGGAGGAGCTAGATGGTCTTTAAGGTCCCTTCCAACCCAAACCATTTCATGATCCTATTCTATTTTTATTCCACATTTCATCTGTAAAAAAACAACTCCCAAAGCTTCTCCTGAAGGAGCTCAACAAAAAGATCAATCAGAGAAATCTTTTGCCTTTGTGATCAAATCCAACAGTGGACATCTTGGGAACAGCATGTTGCTCCCTGGCTCCACCTCTGTGCCTCCTCGTTTATCTCATCACATTAAACCTCTTTTCATTGGATTTAAATGCTTACATTAGATTTCCTGGGGTTTTTCATTCATCGTTGTCACTTGAAGAAGGCATCTTTGAAGTCCTCTGGAGGACTAGTAGATCTAGCAATGGACAGAAACACAGACAGGAGCCTCCAGGCCGGCCCAGGGCTGCCAACAAAGCCCAGAGGAGCAGCCACCTGTGAGAAACCTCCCTGTAAGCACAGAGAGCATTTGAGCTGCTGCACCTGAGATGAGGATGGAATTAACTGCAATGAAGCTGCAGAGCTGCTGGACAGCCAAACTCCCTGCAGCTCTCAGCAGAGTCCAAGCACCACGTGCAGCCCTGGGGACCTTGCAGGATCAACAGGCTGGGAAATGGCTTTGCACAGTGGTGACAAGTACCCCACACCACGGCTCTTCAGGCAGGACACAGCACACAATATTTAAGTTTTTCTGCTTTTCGGCTGACTGCTACAGTAGTTTAAAGATTTCCACTCATTGACAAACAAGGTGACCTCGTTCCACCCCCTGCCATGGACAGGGACAGCTTCCACTATCCCAGGTTTCTCAGGACCCCTTTCAACCTGGTTTTGAAGGCTTCCAGGGATGGGACAGCCACAGCTTCTCTGGACAACCTGTGCCAGGGTGTCACCACCCTCACAGGGGAGAATTTCTCCCCAATACCTGGTCAAAACCTCTCCTCTTTTAGTTCAGTCTCTTTCCAGTTGTTTCTGCACTTTTACAGTTCATGGATGGATCCACTCTTCATGCAGAAATGCAATTATGTTGGTCAGCCTTTCTGCAAAGGGACTCTAATGATAGTAAGAACTTTTCTGTTGAAGGGACAGGAGGGAATAAAACTTTTCTAACAAATCCAGCCTGTCTGCAGGAAAGCTGGAGTGGAATTTGAGTTATCTTCGTATTTTCAAAAGTCTTTCAGTTGCTGGTGAAAACTCCCCTTTGGATTTGTTTAGCAGCAGAGTGGTGCATGTTGTGCAATCAGCTTTAGACAAGATCCTGCTGCCTAGTCAACCATTTTCATTTTTTACTCTAATGGACAGAGAAACAGGCACTTCCAGGATTTAGAAGTTTAAGATGGGTGATCTAAATGGCTTCCAAGGAAGACCTGTTTTTCTCTACTGATTAGAAAGGGAGTTCAGAGTTCAAGCTCAGTTGCAGGTGTTTATCCTCAGATTTCTGAGCTAAGAGAGAATCCCAGTCCAGCCTGAGACTTCTGCGAGAACCCCTGGCACTCAGGGCTGAAATTCCTCTGTTGCTTGACACTCATGGTTTTACAGACCAGCAGTGGAGTGAGGACACCCCATCCCCACCCTCTGATTGATTAAAAGCCATCTGCACCGCCTACCAAGCTCCAGCCACAATAAATCAAGAGCAATCCAGGAGCAGAGGGCAGCAGGGAAGGGGCATCGATCTTGCCCGGTGTCACGGGGCTGACAGGAGGATAATGCTGATCCCTGTGAGATGCTAATCTGCAATGATTAAAGAGTCCATCCACCAGCAATGGGCACTGCCGAGATGTCCAAAGCCAGAGGCGACCTGGCAGAAAGTCTTTAAAACAATAAAGAAAACAAGCACTCGAAATGGCTCCGGTTAACTGAACTCAGTGAAAACTTTTTGAGGTGCTGAGGAATTGAAAGGGAAGAAGTGGATTGAAGGTGTTTGTATCTGATGATATTGTTGTGAAGACAGAAAATTCTAAGTGCTAAAAAGGCAAAGTTTGCAATTTATATTACCATTATATCTATATGTATTTATAATATCTATTATACGTAAATATATCTATTATACGTATTTCTTTCATATTATCATTATTATCTGCTACTCTTTTTTTGCCCTGTTGTAAGACAGTACATGTATTATAAAAACTGGGAGCTTTCCCTCCATCTTGAGTAATCAAACCCAAGGGAGGATATCCAAGTGTCATGGCTGGTCCACTGTGTCCCTCTGTTCCCAAATACCTGTCACAGTTCTAAAGTTGGAGAGCTCCTACTGCCATACCTAAATATATTATTTATATTTATACTTATACTATTTATATTTATATTTATATTTATATCTATATTTATATTTATATTTATATTTATATTTATATATATATTTATATTTATATTTATATTTATATTTATATTTATATTTATAT
>JAHLSL010000015.1:29247093-29311752 GCA_025920805.1 Petroica traversi
ATTTATATTTATATTTATATTTATATTTATATTTATATTTATATTTAGTGTGTGCACAGAAATCTTGAATAAAAATCACTACAAAAATGTTCTAAAAACTTCTGCCACAGAATGTCCCAACAAAACTTCCTCCAGAGGGTGGCTGGGCACTGGCACAGGCTCCCCAGGGCAGTGGTCATAGCCTGACAGAGCTCAAGGAGTGTTTGGAAAATGCTCTCAGAATTATGGTGGAATTCATGGGGTTGTTCTGTGCAGGGTCAGGAGTTGGTTTTAGAGATCCCTGTGGATCCCTTCCAACTCAGATATTCTGTGATTGTATAATTCTATGAAGCTTGGATGTCTGGATTTAATTATCAATTAATATTGAGTTGTTTCAGATAACTCTCTCCTTGGATCTGATAAATTCCCTGCCACATGTCACTGTCTTCAAGAAAAAATTATCAGCAAGGAGGGTGGATCCGTAGCTCAGCTGCTACAGTTTATTGTCCAAAAACATCAGCTAATAGGAAAATAGGCATCATTATCCAGTACAGATGGGTCAATGAGTATTTTTTTCTGAAGTTAATAGAAATATGGAACAGGAAGCATCAGAGAAATTGGCAGAGACTGCCATTTCCACTGAGAGATGCTTCAGTTGTGGCACAAATAAATTGCTTTCACCCTGTGCAAAGCCATGGCCAGGCTGTGTCAGAACTGGACATGAGAATCTCAGATTCTCACCTGTGGATTAGACAATTTACAGTATTTGTTGTTCAGGAAGCCCCAGGTAATTTTTAGCAAAAATATTAACTTTGTTAATAAAAACTGTCTTTTAATCCATATAAATAATTGCTTTTCTGAGTGATTAGTATTTGTAATACCACTCATCTACTGCATCTTAATTTTGGGAGGTTTTGTCCCAGCATATCTTTGTATAAACCATTGTAACAAAAATCAGCTATATTTGCACAACGTTTTATCCTCAAATCCATCACCCCACATTGTGATCTCTCAGGGTTATTGACTGAGGCCCTTAGGTTTATTCTCCAGGGTAAAATGAGATGGCTCTGTGCATATTATTTTATGAGTGTCCAGGTACACTGCACATTGCTTCTTGAATTGATTGATCTCCTAGTGTGGCTTTTGAGGCATAAAAGCAAATTTGTGTCTAGAAAAAATATAATGAGAGATGAGAAACAGCATAAGGTGGAGGATCAGTAAAAGAATAGGAAAATATGAAAATAGAATATGTTGTAATCACAGCAAAGGAAGAGACTTGAAAATACTCCTTTCCTGCTCCCAGGTGTTTCAAACCTGTATCTATGAAATTTGCAATTAATAAAACTTCTTAGAATTAGAAACAGTTCCTGGAAACTGTCCTGATGACAATTTTACATTTCTAGTATTTCTTTCATATATTTATCCCTTCAGCCCTGTATTTCTGTTTCCCATTTGCTGAACAGTTTGAGACTTTAAACAAAATGAAACAAGCAGCTGGTTAAAATAAAGTGAAGGAGGCACTTCTGAGCCTCCTGGAAGCAGTGACTGAAGAATGGGGCTGGGAGAGACCTTTATGTGATATAATGTACAGGTGTTTTACTTCACAGAAACCTGTTGAACACCCAGACCTCTTTTACAGAAGATTCCCATTGCCTGTTTGATTTATTCGCATTTTCCTTATGGATTGTTACAACATCTTTTCTCCTGCAAATTCAGATTTCCTAACCAGAGGCTCTAAGCATTAATGTACAGGTCCCACTACTCTCCTTTCAAAAGGAATGTGATTATTGTGGTGTGGCGCTGTTCTGGAGAATGAGATTAAAAAGATGTGCAGGACTGGTTCTTCAGGTGCAAAGTGGAAAGCGGTGCTCCCAGTTAAAAGGAAAGTTGAAGCAAGGTGGAAAAGCATCTTCTCTGTTTGAGAGCACTCAAAATCCTTCATTTTCAAATGGAACTGAAGTGCTGTGAAATCAGTGGCCATGGATGTATTTGACCAGATGAATTTCAAAGTGTGGGCATTAATTAAAATAGGAATAGAAGCTAGGATTTTCCTGTCCTGAAAATCTGACACACCATGCACTTCCCTCTTTTGGAAATAAATATGATTAAATTATTTTTAATTACCATCTCAGTTATGGAGAAAACAATATACAGGAATTAAAAATTGGGGACTTTTTGCTTTAAATTCTGATTAAAAGGCGCTATACATTTATCTATTAATGAATATTGGTGCTGCTCACATATGAGAGTTTTGTAACACTTTTCTACCATGGATTTTGACATTTGTGTTTATTAGATACAGGTTTGAATAGTGCAAACAAATCTTTCATTTGGGGAAGATTGTGCTGAGCTAAGGGCAGATGACTTTGCTCATTGTTTCTTAGTGTGATTGGTTCCTCATTAATGACTCCTAGGCTTTCGTTAAAACTGCCTGCAGTGTTCTGTTGATTGGGTTCTCTTTGAGATCAAACATTTTTTCCCCTGATTAACTCTGAGTGCAAATGCAAAGGGAAATCCTTGGGGCTGGTTCCAATGAAATAGGTTTGGCTGATCTCAAATTTTCACTGAGCAAACAGCTTGCAACAAAAACTTCTTGGTTGCCAATATCTGATATTAAACCCCAAAGGAAGTTTCAGGTCAAAAAAACCACAATTCTTGTGAAGATCGCCTTCGACGAGAGTGGCCTTACTGGTAGCTTTTTGCAGTAGAAATTGAACCAATTATAGAAACAGAAAACTTTTATTAGAAAAGAAGTCACTTCTGAGGACACTTTGTGCTTCCAAAATCCAGCTGTTATATTCATTTACACCGTGCCTATGACATGGGAGTGTCACAGAGAGTTATCAGTAAAAGCAAAGCTGCCATGAGCTGGGTTTATGATTTTTTGCTGTTGTTTTGTTGTTGACTGGGAATCAAGGCAGATTCAGCTGGGAGATAAGCTGGGCATGCAGAGATGTGTTATTATGGGTTTGGCTGAAGTTTGAAGCCTGTGAAGCCCTGTCCACTCTCTCATACTGTGCTGTTCATGCTACAGAGCATCAGTTGTAGTTGGAATGGGTGAAATTTGCCATTATTTGAGTCTGCACATTTCCAGCATTGCAGCACTGGCTTGTCGATGCTCTTCAGTCATGGTTGCAGCAAGATTTAATTATTATGGGGAGATTTCTGTGCTTTCAGATGAAGAATCTGTAAGTTTCTCTTTTCACAGCCACTTACAGTAATACCAGTGGGACTGGTGTTTCTTCCTGCACAGAGGTCTGCAGAGTTCCTAATCTGTTTTGGGGAATTACAGCTGAATTTCAACTATAAAAAATTTCAATTATGAAAGTATAGGTGACAATAATTTAAGCTCAACCAGGCACAGAAGCTCCCTGCTCTTCCAACTTGGCCAAGCCAATGTTTCTAGGACCCAGCCATGACTGCCAGCAGGGTAGATGTTACCAATTTCCTTCTCATACTATTTGCAACGTTAAAAAAAAAAAATAAGCAGAAAGGGAAATGGATAATAAAAGTCCAATAAAGAGCATATTGGCTGTTAATGGTTCACCTGCATAATTATACTGCAAATAATATACATTATGCATGCAATACTAATATTCACCAAAGATAAAGGTCCTGAGGTACATTGAGAAGTTCCCAGCTGGGCTTAATATAATTACAAGATGAAATAAATAGTATTCATAAGAGGCCAGAACTCTACCACAGAGCCTAATGAATTATTGATGATAACCTCCAAGATGACCCATTGCCTTTGATTTTTCTCTCATTCTTTTCCATTTCAGTGATGAAGCTTCTAGGGAGAAAACCATCATTTAAATTATTAAGGAAGAAAAAATATAAATTCATGTCTTTATTTTTGGAAAAATGCTGTGTTTAGGAAACAAGCAACTAAAAGCAATTTTCCCAGTCTGAATTCCTCCTGTAGGTCATACAGAATGAGGGTGTTTTGTCACATTTATTTCTCCAAAAAAAAAGTCTATTTCCGTGTCATTACTTCCTGACTTTGGATGGTGCTTTGAGGTGGTAATTTTTCAAAGGTTAGTTCCTCACCTAATTTAGTCCAGTGGCTCAAGTCTGATGCAAATATGGGCTGTAAAGTTAATATAAGAAAGTAATAAAGGATTGGGATCTGTGTTGCTCCTTAACCTTAGCCCAGAAGTGTCTGGGGCTGCCTGGTGGTGCCAATGACTGAAAAAAGCTGATTCCTAAAAAGTAGAAAACCAACAAAACCACTAAAAGATTAAGGAAAAAAGAAAACAGTTGGGTTCTTCAGAGTCTCACAAACAACTACTGTAAATTACTATTTATTAGCTTGAAACATAAGCACATTATTACCATTTAAAAGGAAAATGACACTGAGTATCTGGAACTCCACCCAAGTGAATAAGGACAATAGAACCAGTTATTAAGTTAGAAATGTTTAAATAGCACATTTGAATGGAACACCTGATGGCTTTGTGTACATCAATAAATACAAACATAAATGTTGAAGGATGATTTCTGCTGCTCAGAGTTTCTTACTGTTTTCATTGGAGCCCCAGAGCAGATCTGAGCTAGAATATTACTACAGAATGAATATCACCCAGATGTAAAATGCTATTTTTAGTCTTTTTACTACTCCTAATCCATTAACTGAGCCTTGAAAGCACAAGGGCAGAGCATTAGCCATACGAGTATTAGTTCCTATTTTTGACAGCAAGAAACTGAAAGATAAATCCTATATTGGAGATGAACTAAGAATAAGGTTTAATCTATTCTCCTTACTGATTTCAATGTCTCCAATGACAGGCATGTTAAGCTCTTTGTAAGAGCTTTTAGACTTCCCACTCCTGGTGTTTATTATTTACAGTTGTAGCTGAAGAATGTCATGGACAAATTTAGAATTTCCCGAATAACTTTTCTCTTTACCAATTTTCTCTTGCTCTAAAAGTCTTTTCAGCCTCATTCACTGTGTGACTTCCATATTAAAGCAGTGCCTTCATTCCTTGGTTATTTGGAGACAGCTCTGTTCCTGAGCCAAACAGGATTGGAGGTTTTTTTTTTTTGCATTTCCTTTTTTTGATCTGGAAGTGGAAATAGCAGTTTATTTATGCAAACACAAAACAAATGGTGTTAACGCCTGAGACTCTTTTAAGACAGTGTTCATGGGTGTCCATTAATGTGGTAGCATGAATGGAGCCTTTAGGAGGAGCAGGATTTCCTCAGCAGACCTTTCAGAAGCTTCGGTCCTAGAAACAGGTTTTGTAGCAGGAATTTCAGGGTTTTCTTTCTATTTTCTCCCTGATATTAATTTTTCATTGATATTTGGGAAAAAGATTCAATGTTTAAATCCCAAGAAACCTTTGTAGTTTCTGAAAGTGCTACATTGGGTACTGTGAGCTTTTTAGAAGGCTCATGTCCTGGGAAAACCCATCCTCCATGAATTTTATGTTTCTCTTCCCAAGGCAGTAAAGGTGTTGCCACCACTTCTTTGTGGAGATGGGGCACTGGAAGAGATTTCCCAGAGAAGCTGTGGCTGCCCCATCCCTGGAAATGCACCAGGCCTGGCTGGATGGGCCTTGGGGCATCCTGGTCTGGTGGAAAATGTCCCTGCCCATGGTGGGTGGAATGAACTGATCATTAAAGCCCCTTCCAACCCAAGCCATTCCATGACTCTGAATTCTTTCGCACATATTGAAGCCTGTCTTCCTCCCTGCTCCACCCAGTGCCTTGGCAGCAGCACTGAGAGGATTAGATACCATGACCTCTGCTCATTTAAAGCATTTTCATCCAACGAGTCCACCTATGGCTCTGCTGTTTCTCATTATTCGTGGGCAGAGACACAGAGGTGCTCATGATGAAACCTCAACAGAATGATTTGTGAGCCCTTTATTCCATGAGTTGTTCACAAGATGATTTACAGAGTTGGATTCTACTCAGCCTGGCAGAAGGTGAGGAGATGGAGGCTTCACTTTTCCGAGGCAACACTAAATAAAGGCTGCCAAGGAGTATGTGAGACAGGCTATTAGTGCCTAGTCACGGAAGGGACAGAATTGAAATTAATTCCTTGTGACCTGTCTGCTGACAGGGAATGGTTATTAATTATCTGATCTGTCTGTACATTTTTTCCCCCAGGATCTCTTGAGCTGTCTTGAGCTGAACCTGGATCACACTGAGGGCTGTGCTTTGCTCTTGCAGATGCACACCTGGCCAAGGAAGGAACTCTAAATTCTCCCTCCTTCCTTCACCAGTGTGCACAGTTTGCTCAGGTGACAGTCTAGTTGATGTAGCTCATTTTTTCCTTAGGCACTGAAGGACTTTTGGAGGCATTTTGAAGGTCTGCATTTGCCACTGTTTGTGGGCATGATGTTCACCTTGAGGAGCAATCTGTTCTGCATGCCTGGTGTTTATTCTGTGAAAGAATCTCCTTTTTGTAACAGGTCAGGCTAACTTTGTTGATTTGACTGCAGCTTCCTCTAGCTATGTTCTTTCCACTCACTGGACAGCACTTTTATGGCCAGTCATTAATGGAACATCAGTGCAGGCAGCACTCTGATGGATTAATGAAAACAGCAGTGTCATCAGCAAACAATGTTTTCAGGGTAAATGGGCTTTGTAACTTGTTCAAAGGCTCCCTGGAACTGTTTTGCTCTGCTAACACATACACTGGAGGGTTTTAGAAGAGGAAAATAGAAGTATTTTGTAAGGAAGGAGAAGTTTCACAGCACTTTAGTTGAAATGGAAAAGGTTTTTATTGCTCTCATCCTGTACCAGCAGTGCAGAACTGCAGCAGGGTCCTGGAGGAGGAGCTCTGTGCTCAAGGTACCTGCAAGCTGTGTGAGGTCTGCAAAGCCTTGAGCAAACCTGTGGTAGCTTACAATCACATGAAAACCCACAAAATGTGGAGATGGCTAGAGAGGAGGAAATTGCAAACAGGTATGGATCCCAGTTTTCTGACACATGTTCTTACCATGATGTTACATGGGCTGAACTGATCCTTGCAGGGACTCAAATTGTGGCTGAACTACTGTGAAAGGTCACAGAGGCACATGAAGGATGATGATGGTAATTAGTCCCTTCTTTATCCTGGACCCCAATATTTCCACCATGAGGAGGAAGGTGCCTGCCCTCCTTAAGAGTAATTTTCAGACTGCTCAGGGTGAGAGGTGCCATTGTTCTGCAGGCACCACACACAGCCTGGCTTTTTAAAGGACTGATTGCAAAAATCACATGGTGCTACTTGTCCCCCTTCTATTCATCAGTGAAAAGACATCTGGGAGTGTGGAAAGCCTGACTTGTACATTTCTGTTAATGACAAGCGCATTACTACGGTTTAAAACAAAGGGCCTGAAATTAGTAAAACAAGCTGTAATCCAGTTCTGAGTGTAATTTAACCAGAGTTATTGCTACAAGCTGCTGCTCTTGTAAAAAGATTTTTTTTTTCTTTTTGCATTTTTAAAAATTTGGCAACCAGAGTGTTCCTACACTTTGGGCAGGTCTTACAAAGGAGCTGTAAAAGCTGGCTGAGGGCTAACAAATACAGAACTTGTTACTGCACCAGGCAGCAGTGCTTTGCCAATGTCCTGCTTGCAGCTGAGCTACAAATGCTGCTGCCTGCTGACTCTGTGCTCAGAACAGGAGCACTTATTGGATGGGTTGCTGTTTATTTTTGACCTGCAATATCCTTTTCAGCAATCTTATCTCAATCTTGTTTTAGCAGCAAATATCAAACCATGATGTCAGTCACTGGTGACAATGGGAAGTAGTGGGTTTAATTTGGGAGCTTTAATTTGTGTAAGAAGGACTGTAGAGGTCAGACAGAGGCTCATCTAATCCAACAACCCTGGCAGTGGTTCCTGGGGGATTGGTACAGAAAGGCGGGATGAGAAGTCAGAAAATTCTTCCAAACTTGAACAGTTTTGTTTTATTTTTCACTTCATTTTTGTGTCACTGAGGGGTCCTGGCTTATTCCTTACAAATCTCAATTCCTTGGATGAAAACCACTTCAACCCTATGATCATGCTTCTTTTCTGAGCCATATTCTGTTCTGTTAAATCCTTCCCAAGTTGAGGGAACTGGAGCAATACAAAGTCTCCAGGCTGTTCATGAAACAGACTCTCACTTTCCCCTCAAGTCCACTCCCCCTCCTTCATTAAACCTGATTTCTGAAACTCTGGTAAGCACTCAGCTGATGCTTGCAAGGAAATCTGGTTATTTTTGCAAACCCAAGTCTGGTTTTCCTCCTTGAGCATCACTTTGAATTTATCTGAATTTGGTTTCACCTGCCATTCTATTACCGAGTTTCTTTGTCTTACAGAATTCTTCTGGAGTTCTGTCACCATCCCCATCCTTACTATTTTAAAGTACTCTGATTGGAAATTTCATCATTACTTTCTCCTTTTCTGTTCTTTATGAAGAAGTTAAACAGCGCAAGTTTAAATGCATCCCTGCAGAGCCCCACTGGAGACCACCACTTACCCCTCCCTACTGTGTTTGTCTTTTACTCAATAATTTATCCCCACTTCAACCTCTTCTCTCAGTTCTGGTTGTTGTGTTTTATTCAAGGCATTTGATGAGTGACTTTCTCAAAAGGCTTTTTGAAATCCAAAGAGATCTTTTGTTATCTGCAAATTTGTTGATCCCATTTAAGAAACTCCAAAAGGTTTGTAGGGCAGAATTTCAATTTGCAAATGCCACAGTGGCTGTTTCAAAGTGCATCACATTTAGACAAAGGTCCACTTGACCTATTCCTTCCTACAGTTTCCAGTAATTTCACTCCTTCCTTAAGTGTCACTTAAAAACTTTCTCAGGTTTGTTTTTCTTTGGTGTCGTTTTTACTCTTCTTTTTTAATCCTCTAGTGAAAAGAAAGAAACAACACCCTGGTAATTGTAGCAAAACCCCTGGTTCATCCTTGATGTTTCTGAGGATTTCTTGGTGAATAGCTATAATTTTTTGTGTGTTTCAAGATGGTTACCTCTAACAGTTCTAGAGGTTTGTTACCATTCACGTTGCCAATCTATTCATTACATCTTTTGAAGGCACTTCAAAAGTTTCAGAAAGATAAGAGAATACTGAAATCTTTTCACCTTGTCCTGCAGTGAATACCAAGAAAAAAATGGCTTTATTTTCATGTCCTTTCCCGAATTTTACATTTTTAGTCCTGTGCTGGTTATGGCCGGGATGGAAATAATTTCTTCATCACAGGGGCTGTGGTTTGGATTTGTGCTGAAACCACCATTGGTAACACTGGGAAGTTTTTGTTTTTTCATTTATTTTTCTCTCTTTTTGTTATTTTCCTGTTAATTACCATGCATTTTCATTTATTTTATTTTAATTTATTTTAATTTATTTTAATTTATTTTCATCCATTTTATTTTATTAAACTGTTTTTACCTCAGCCCTAGAGTTTTGTTGCTGTTTCTTTCCCCATCCAGCTGGGAGGGAGGGTGAATGAGCAGCTGTGTGGTTCTTAGTTGCCAGCTGGGGTTACACCATGAAAAGTTCTCTCATCATTTGATGCTGTGGGCTTTGTGGCAGTAGGGCTCTTTCTGATGTGTTTGAGGAAATATGCTGATTTAAAAAGCTATTTTTATTTTTTTTAATACTCCTTTCATTTGTTTCTCTGGCTCCTTCCATTATTGTATTTTCACATTTAATCTGCCATAATTTAACTGCTCTTTGTTTCTTTGGATACCTTTGCTTTTTACAGTTACCCTCTCACTTATAACAACATTTTTGCTTAGTTTCTAGGCCAGAGCTTGTGTTCAGACCTATGTGCCAACTCTGCTGAGTGTCACCTCTAAGGTTTTTATTCTCCTCTATAGCCTGAACTACTTTTTAAGGGCTTTCTGTTTCTTTCTGCAGCTGCTGTTTTTGAAGATGAATGTAAGTCCTGTGGATTTGTTGTACCTTGTGTACTCCCCTGGGAGTGTGTGGCTGTAACATCAGACTTTACTGAGACCAAACTGTGGCACAGCTCCTTCAGCTGAATACTCTTGGGCTAAATCCTGTAAAATTTTAAAACCCTTTGAAGGGTTATGTCTTCTCTTTTGGGTTCCCTTGCCATCTCTTTGTGCTAACCATGGATTGCTTGGGTTATGTCCTGATGGGTTTTTTCCTCACCTGAGGATGGGTTATTAAAGTTCAAGCTGCATTTCCAGCTGTCACTTTCTGTGCGATTTCTCACACAGTGTATTTTATTGTTATCTTCCTGGCTGGATGCTGCTTGTGCAGGTAATGTTGGTTTAGATCCAAGGAGACTTTATTCCCCCATCCTCACCCTGGCAAAGTCTGCTTGCTCCTTTCTGAACTTTGCAGCCTGGCATTGGAAGCCTTTTTGCTCCCAAATTTTCAGCATGCCTAGAATATTAAAATTATTTAAGGGAAAAGTTTAAGTGGAAGCAAATGAGACTCCCCAGCAGCTCCCTTCTTAATCCTCCAGTGTTTCTGTTGCCATATATTCCCTGTGGGCTTGATTCCCTTCTTGCCACCTGAGTGAGATGTCAGCCTTTGTTTTCCCTACGTGACTCTAACTATTCTGTGATTTATTCTTTATTTGAAAATAGAGAATCTCCATATTTTCACCCATTATTGTGCTGTCGTCCACAAGCTTGTATCGACTATTTTCTTCCCCCACAGTTCCCTCTGACAGGTCCAGCAGAACTCCTGAAGTGCCAGCAGGTGTTTTCCTGGTGATTCTGGTCAAGTCTGTCACTCTTCTTGAGGCTCTCCTTATTTTAAAGGATGTACTCTCAATTCCAAAACCATGAGATCTATCCCCAAATCAACCCCCCAGGTGTTGATACAGGTGATGGTAGATTTCTGCAGTCACAGTGACCAACATCATCTTTCTGGTTTGGACTCAGAGCAGACATGTTTTCAGAAGGTTATAGAAAATGTGTCTGTTCCACAGGGATGCATCCCCATTGAAATAATTTTTTTAATGCTCTTTCAGACTTGCTTCTGAAGTATGATAGTCCTGACACAATTCTGAATTTTTATACCTCTCATTTGTTGCTGGAGCAGGACGAATCTGATTTTCTCAGAGGTAAAAATACGCAGTGAGGTCCCTCAGGTGGAGTCTCCTGTACCCCAAGTCCCCTCGACTTCAGCCAGTCCAGCCACTCTGGGAAAGTTCAGCAGGCTGCACTGGGAGCTTGCAAATGCTACTTTTGTAAAGAGTTTATTCACTCTTTGCCCATTTCATATTACAAACCAGGTAACCCCCTCTCACAGCACAACTCCCATCTTCATTTCTTTGTTTTGAACAGCTGATGGGGGTAGCCCATAGTGGCCGTTGCATTTAATGAGTTTATCCAAGCTCCTCATTTGTTGCTGTCCTCAAACACAAAGGCTTGAACCTGCTGACATTTTAACCCATTGCCGAATTCCCAGAACAGCCAAAATTAGGGGAATTTTTGTAGCTACGAGGAGGGAGAAGCCCTGGAATTTGCTGAGGAGGGTGTGGGATCTCTCCAATGGAAATTAGAGAGAAGGATAAGGAGAATCTCCTGGCAGTGGCAAATCCTCCTGTGAGACAGCAAGCAGGCTAGAGTTCAATCCCCACATTGTTGGATCTGTAGAGGCTCAGGTAATTTCTGAAAATTAGCTATTTCTCTCTTGAAAGGCAGCTGTTCCTTTCCATAAATCAAAACCTTTCTATTTTCCTCCTTTGTGAATAAAGAATGGTTTATGTTCAACTCAAGAACGTGGCACCTACCTCCAATTTATTCTGTGGGGCTGAAGCTGATGGAAAGCTATTTAGAAATGAGATTTAGGTAAGGAAGAAATTATTAAGCTATATTGTGAAGATAAGCTGGAAACTCCTTATCAGAAAATGTGGATGATCAGGATTAAAAAGCAAAATGTTCAAGGGGAAAGCAGGCAAATTAGTTAAAGGGGAAAACATTGCGAACTATTACATGTATGAAATACAAACCTGGTTCTGAGCTCAAATAGCTGTGGGCTGAGACAGTGGTAGTGATGGGAGAAATATAAAAACACATTCAGAAGGCTGTATTTCATCCTGACAAATATTCACATGTAAGTCAGAAAGAATAATAGTAATAACTTCTTATTTAAAAGGAAACTTAGTTCCTGAGAACCCTCCAAACCCCTTGCATTCTGTGTCATTTGCACTTAGAACCTTAAAACATATTTATGTCCTTATTTCTTGTCATTCCAGCTGGATTTAGGAACTTATATGTCACTCAAAGAGTTTTAAAAATTTATGCAACACTAACCTGAGCAAAGGTGGATCACAGACAAGAACCCAACTCAGTTTTTTGGAGCTTGATGCAATTGAAACAATCATAAAGTCCTTTTTCAGAAAGCAAAAATAAAATTAAATGTAGGGTGAAAGTCAAGGGCTCTCACTCTTCCCCCTGGGAGTGAGGGGTCTGCTCCCAAGGGTGTTTTGTACAAGACAATTGTCCCATAACAGGGGAGAGGTGCTGGGGGTGGAGTGGAGGGAGGTGTCTGTCAGATTAAGGACCCTTCTGGAGGGAGCTGTGAAGATAAGAATTCTGACAAGACAAAACATGGGCAGAGTGTGACTGACTCAACCACTTGTTGCTGAACCCATTTGAACCAGGCTCTTTCCTCTGCTCTCTCTCACATATTTTTATTTTTATTAAGTAAAAAGTTTATAGTTAAGCAAACTAAGCACCTATCTGTGCTAGCAGGCTTTAAGCAAAGCAACCCAGAAATGCAAATCATCTATTAGCATTCCTTTCCTTTTGAAACCTGGCGAAGGGATGAATCTGATTCTTGCAGTGCATCACCAGGGAGCAAAAAGAGTTCTTGCCTTTTCCACACTACCCAGTAATAGTGTAGATGTTTGCAATTTCGATTACAGACTCTGTGTAATCAGCCTCCTTGGTCTGAGCATTGCACAGGGTCTAAGCACAACAAGATATTGATCTCAGCAGGAGGTGCAACACAAACAATATTAAATAAACAGTTGGAAAAAGCTGACGCAGAAAGACAAATCCTACTACGTATTTGAGAACAATATTTCACATTCAGATTCCATTAACATCTATGTGAGCTTATAAATAACTTATTTACATGCAAATGGCCCTAAAAAAGGCTGCAAGGGGCTAGTCTCTGTGGACGTTACTGTCTTTGCTTCCCCAGCCTCTTCCAGAAGCCATAGAATTTTTATCAGCCTAATGTCTAATCTTTGTTCAAACTAATTTGAAGTGGTTGCACTTTACACACACAGATATATCAAATTTATTAGCTAAAATTCTGCATGGCAAATAAATAGACACATTAAATAGTAAATGCTGTTTTTACACTGCTTGGAGTGGAGAAATCCTCTGAACAGGTGGTAAAGATTCTACAGGAACAGGACTTCTTTTCCTTTGTATTGTTCAGGGAAAACCATATTCTCTCCCCATGTATTTATGCATTGGAAACTCTGAAGACACAGGTACATGAGGCTACAAGCAACTTTATTTTGTCTTATATATTTGTACAAACCAAGGACTTATCCCCTTCTAGCATCCTCTATATCATTCTTCTCCCCTTCCCTGTTGGGTTTGCTCAAAGACATTCAGCTGTGCAAAATATCAGATTAGGATCGTTTTTAGTATGTTAGATCAGCTAATTAGTGTATGCTTTGTCTGCTCAATTAGAGGGAAAACCCAGCATGAAAATCTTCTTTGATCTAAACCGAGTTTACAAAAGCATCTCTGTGAAAATGAAAGTCGTGTTTTAGGCTTTCAGCTGGAATAATTCATTCAGGGCAAGCTACTCCAGCGGGGAACAAGTTCATACACTTAGGAAGAAGCAGGTTTTATTTTTATAGCTGCTGCACAGGATACTCCAGCTCTGTTCAGAGAATTTGTCAGGTAAATGTCCAGGTTTCAATTCACACAGACTTGTATCAGCTCCTGCAGTGTTCCTCACTCTGAATTCTCCTTCAATTCCCAGAAATCAGTGTAATTAGTCCTTCACTCTTGCAGAAGGGAGCAGTCAGCCCTGGAGAGCTGAGCCACTGTTTAAGCACAGCCCAGGGTTCTAAAGCAGGCACGCTGTCAGAGCTGATCTTGTCAGCTCTGGGACTGAAATACCTCAGGGATTTCGTGCCACACCTGGCCCTATGCCCCTCCAAAGGGCTGCTCCAGAGGGACTTTTGGGAAGCCACAGCCATCCTCAGACTGATTCTTGTCTCTCAGCTCAGCGTTGCTAATGCTGCTGAGATTTTCATGGCTGTACAGGTGGTGCCTTTGGAGAGCTGATAAAAGAATGACATTTCAATTCCAGGCTAAACTGTGTCACATATAAGGGGTGAAGAGACACTGAGCTCCAAGGTCCTTGTTATCTGAATTTAGGCATTCAGAGCCAGAGCCCTCCTTCAGAATTCCAAAATCTGTGACATTCATGGAGTAACAGCTGGGCAGGACACCTGGATTTTGGTGTGGACTGCCAATCCTGTGTGTACCTATCTTGCCAGGATCAGTATATGAAGGAAGAGACATGCTTTGCCTTGGTTTCAGAAGCTGCTTTTTGTCTAAGTGTTTAGACTTAAAAATGAATTAGTAGTGGTCAGACAGTGAAAAAGTACTTTGAAACTTTAATTTGAATAATTTTTATCCCAGAAATACCTCAGGGATACCAAAATTTGGTCTGATCCAGATTCAAGAGCTACTGTCTTCTAAATATTATTCTGAATTTGGGCTCAGAGAATGACACAATCCACAGATGATGCAGAATAAGATATTTCACATTGCCTCGTGCTCATCAGCTGATTCATTTTTATAGAAGGCAAATAAAATGCTCAAGGCAGAGAGTTTGGGAGAGCTGAGAAACAGTAAAAAACCACAAAAAACACAACAAAAAACTACCTCAAACCCATAAGAAGCAAACAACCCATCCCTACAGAGAAGACGTATTTTTTTTACACATGGAAGACCTCTGTGAGAATCCTGACAGATGTAGTGTGCGTTTCTTAGTCTGCCATATCACAAGAGGTTAATGGCATCAATTTCTACAGTTAAAGACAATCCTAAAAAAATATTCCTTTGGCTCATTCTCCAGAGCTGAACCTCCAGAGCAGTCCTTCCCACCCTTCCAGACAGGAGGTAGAAGTAAAGACTTTTCTTCCTCTAAAGCTTAACAGCACAAACTCTGAAATGATGAATGTGGAGAGAAACAGAACAGATGGGATTTGTTTGTTGTTAAGATTGAATAAGACAGGCCCTGATAGCAGCGTATAAAATAATGAATAATCCAGGAAAGAAATGCGGAATTTAGGCCCTCTGTGATTCACAGCATGAGAGAGATGATATTGAATGAAACTGAAAAATAGCACGTTCAAAACTGGCAAAACAAAGTATTTTTTCATATGGCATCTGATTTCACTGTGTAGCTAAATGCCAAGAAAGTTGCTAAGGCAAGAGCTGAGGATGAGAGATGGAGAAGACAGTTACAGAACCAACCCCAGTCCAGGGACTCAGTATTTGCTGCTAAAAAGTACAGAAAGTTAAAAAAGAAATGATTTTATGATTGCGATGAAAACTCTGAGGTGCCAGCTTAGCCAGCTCAGTTTTAGGGCCTCTCAGGTTTGTACCACTGACCAAAAGCAATCATATTTTCCTGTTTGCTTTCCAGCTGCCTGATATTTGTATTGTGGAGGGAAGAATGACCTTTGGCAGCACTTTTGTGTGATGAGCCCGGAGGTGGCTGAACAGGTTCCTGTGCCCATGGTGACTTTGGTGCCAGTGCCCTCACAGGTCCCAGCACTGGTGCCCTGAGTGACCCTGGCTTTCACCAGGTCCTTTCAAAGGTGCTGCTGGTCAGTGTGAGGCAAACTCCCAGGCCTGGCTGCAATCAGAGGAGCTGTCACTGCAGTGAGGTCTCCATGGGCTGGGTACAAGGGCTGGGCACTCCAGCCACTGCAGCAGCTCAGGTGATACCAGAATGATTTTTTTTCCTTTTCTTTTCTATCCCTTTTCCCCAGCTCTGTGCACCCACAGCCCCAGCAGAGCTGTAACCCTTCCCTGAGCCTGGTGCTCAGTGCTCTGTGAGTGCCCTGCAGGCCCTGAGCCTGAACAGCCCAGAGCTGCAGAGCCAGGGACACCAAACATTCTGCTGGCTCAGGAAGCCAAGGGCCCCTGGCAGGACAGATTCTGGAAACTCGAGCTGAGCCCAGCCCAGCCCCAGCATTGGGCTCCCTTGTTGGATCTGTGCTGTGTGAGGGCTGTAACTTGTGTGTGTGACTGATGGGGGTGTGCATTGTGTCACCTGGGGGAGCTGATGCATCCAACAGGATCCTAATTAAACACCGAGCTAACGACCCCCAACCCTCTCACCGTGCCTGGCTTCATTTTCCTAACACCAGGAAAAGGCATCAATGGGAAGGAGGCGCTGCTCACAGAGAGCCCCAGCCAGGGGTGCTGTGGTGTGTGGGGCACAGCATGGTTGGAATCTTCTCAGCCTCTGGCCCAAGGAAGAGAACTGACTGCTGTATTCCCAACGTTCGAGCTCTGCTTAGCTTCTTAACACCCAGAGGAGACATTTTTCTGTG
This sequence comes from Petroica traversi, assembly GCA_025920805.1. Lineage (NCBI taxonomy): Eukaryota > Metazoa > Chordata > Aves > Passeriformes > Petroicidae > Petroica > Petroica traversi. Next base: position 29,263,587 of record JAHLSL010000015.1, read on the forward strand.
TGTGTATTTCTGACATGAAGCAAGAAAAGCTTTGAAATACAAAATTATTTCCCCTCTGTCTCATCCAGCTGCCACAATGAACAGCAAGGTCACGGGAGGGCACACTTCTATAAGGCACAGTAACAGGTATTTTGTGATGTTTATTGAGTGCATCTTCTAAGTGCTGCAATTTGGAGCATTGAGGGGCAAGAATCTGTCAGGAGCTGCACACCTACATCCACTACAGGCTTCTAAAAACCACTCTCCAAAATAATTGTGTACAAGCAGAAAGATTGTGTTGGCATTTCTGTACTTTGGAGATTGTATTTTAGCTGCTGTCAGGAAGGAAACAAAAATGCATTGTTCCCTTTATTGACTTTCTCTTCTTTAAGCTGAGCCATTTTAAAGAGAGGATATTTTTGGGGACTGTCCCACCCATGTGTGGATTTCTTCTCTCCTGTTATCTGCACGTTCAGGGATGCTGTGTTGAAGACTGGGTCACTGACCTTACACAGAGCTCTAGTTCTGTGCTAAAATGAGCTTTCTGTAATCACTCTGGCTTTGTTACTTGCTTCTGTCAGTGGTCAGTTTGGTACCGAATTGCCTGGGATGGATTTTCCTGTTTTTATTATTCTTGAAATGTTATTAGAGGGGCTGAGTCTGGGGCTACAGGGGATTACAGAACTGTGGTGGGTCCTGTCAGACAGCCAAGCACCCGCCAGCTCCTTGCTCATTGCCCTCTGCAGCAGCTGGGACAGAGAAACAGAAGAGAAAAAAAACAACTTGGGGGTTGAAATAAAGACAAAAAGAAGAGGTGATGCAAAGACAGCACTTCCCACCAGCAGACTGATGCCCAAAGCAGCTCCTTTGGAAAGATTTCCCCAGTGCTATTGCTGAGCATGATGGTTTGTGGCACAGAGCACCCCTTGGTCACCTCTGTGTCCCCTCCCAGCCTCCTGCCCACCCCCAGCCCACTTGCTGAGAGGCCAGACTGGAAAACAGAGATCTGGAAGCTGTGTGAGCACTGTTTGGCAATAGCTAAACCACGGGTGTGATATCAGCACTGTTTTAGTCACAAATCCAAAGCACGGCACCATATGGGCTGTTAGGAAGAGAATTAACTCTGTCCCAGCCAGACCCAATACAGGGACATTACAGCAACACTCATAATATTAATAATACAAACAGTTTTATGGATTTCATGTCTGCTGTTGTGCCTTAGCCTCCCCATGGCTTGGTAGTCTCCTGGAACTTGGACTTTGCATCAGACAAACAGAGAAATCAGAATTTCTTTGTGTATTTACTGGCTGAGATCACTGCTGTTGCTGCCATTCTCTTCAGCCCACCCAGAATTCACTTTTTTTATTCCCAAAGTTCAAATGTTACTACAGGTCCAGACAGAAAGCATTCAGAGGGAACCAAACCCCAGACTGTTGTTCAATGCAAGGTATTAATTGCCTCATTGGATTTGCAGTCTCTGAGAAGATCTTTGGTTCAGAGCAGGCATTGGAGTGGTGGAGAAAGCCATTAAGGAAATGCTGAGTGTCTGCATCACCACCTTTTGCTTCTGCTTACAAAGACACTCAGGACCTGTGTCTAATGCTCCCTGTTGTTCTCCACAGTGACCAAGGGCAAGTCTCATTTGATTTACGAGCTCACAGAGATCTGTTCTTGCTCATTTCCAGGATTCACATGTTTTGATGGCCTGTCTGTGGGATAACACCCTGTATCAGTAACAGAGGGCAGGCAATACTGAGGTTGTTTCATTGGAGAGATTTCACACAGCAGTGAGCAATTACTCTGAATGCCTTTGAAGATTGGGGTAGACTTGGCTACGCTGGGAGCTGATAAAATGGTTCATTTGTCCCATTCTTCTGTTTATCACAAGCCATTCATTTTAACAGGCTGCTTCCAGTTCTGCTCCTGAACTTTACATAAGACTTCTTAAAATCTTTTTACTTTTGATACATATGAGCAAATCAGACTGTTCAACAGGAGGCTTAAAACCAGGTGTGCCTAAGGAGATTAAAAATGACTAAAAATATGGTGTAACTGACAATTGTTTGTTGCTCACAATACAATTATGCTCTGTGATGGGATATAATGCAGTAGTGCCTTACAGATTTAGACTGAAAGACACACTACACAGATAAACTCTGGGAACAGGGAACCCCCTGGATCATAATTATCATGGGAATGGGAGGGCTAAGCCACTGCAAACCTTTTATGTGACTTTGGGTAAATCACTTCATGAGGCATCAAGTAGACAATAAAATATTCTTCCTTTAGTGTCTTATGGAGAACCTGTCCCTGATCTTTATAATAAAAAAAATATTTGTGGGTTTGGCTACAAAATAAACTCACCATTTTATTCCATGTCTTACAGTGATAGCACAATATGGTCTGTAACCTTCTGAGTACAGAGACCCTTGTATGTGTGAAAAAGAACTTGAGAATTCCCCCCAAAATAGAAATCCTGAGGGATTTACAGAGAGTGATTTAAAGTTACAACGCAAAGAATTGCACGTAAACTTCCCAAACTCAGGTTCTAGGCCAGAACCGAAACAACATCTTGGCCTGTCAAAGGGGGACTGTGTAATTCCTGACAAAAAAAGTGTGAAAATGGGATGTTGCACAAGGATATTTCCCTGGGTATAAAGTTTTGACTATTGCCTTGGAATAGGATAAAAATAGGGATCCTGGAGATGATAATTTAAGTGAAATTGGATGTTTTTATCAGCAGATAAACACATCAGTAGGCATCTGGACATACACAATATATATATATGTATATAAAGTATCTCTATATACAGAAATATGTTTAGAAATTATAAATACAAATATATTCATATATAAAATATCTCTTTGGGCTAAGAATGAGGTAATAAAAAAATGAAAAGGTTTCTGATTGCAAATCACCTTTCTGCAGTTCGTATGATGTGATGGGTTGATATGTGATTTGTTATTGTCAAGAGGAATTGTATTTTGGAGACAGATTTTGAATTAAATCACATTTATTTACTAATGTTCTGCAGCTTTGAAATTCCATTTGCCTGATAAAGATTTTTACATTGTTCATCATCTACACCATTAATTATTCTGAATTTTACTGGGGGGTATGAACACAAAACACTCTGAAATTTTCTCTCCACAAAACAGATGGGCCCTTTAAGTCTTATGCCATTTTCCCTGAGTTCTGCACAGCAAAGCAGGAGCTGCACTCTTATTTACTTCAGTGGTGCATTGACAACTTTACCACCGAGCCATATTTATCTGGCAGGTTTTTATGAGCTGCTTCATCACCAGGCTTGACTAGAGGCTGAAAAGGTTGAGAAGCCCAATGGTTTCCAGCTGTCCTGGCACTGCTGCTTCCAGAGCTGCAAGAGATGCCCAAGAAAGTTCCAGAACCGAGGTGGGGACCTGGTCTGGAGGCCCCATTGAGAGCTGGGACTTCACTGTGAGCTTGCAATGAACTCATCCTGGGAAATCCTGCCCTGGACACGCTGGAGCCAGGCCAGCCTGACAGCTGCAGTTACCAAGGCACTGGATGTGAGGGGGAAATGAGACTCCAAGCAAGGCTCTCCACACCATATGTTTGGGGACTGCTCAAGGCCTTCGACTTTATGTAACAAAGCAATTCCATGACAAGATGCTGTTTAGCCATATTTCCTCCTGGCGCTGCTCGTTGGGGAGGACTGGGCTCTTGTAGGAGGCATTTTCAGTGATCACAGAGGGTGGTTTGCCCAGTCATTGCTAATTACCAAGATCTTAATTTGCTAGCACCAGGAATTCCCCTCAGGCTCCCAACATTATTGAATTAAGTCCTGGCCAAAGACAATTAGCTACTCTTGAAAACGTCTGTTGCAGTCTCTGGGAGATGTGAGGATGCTATTTATTTATCTGAGTTGAGGAACTTCTTTTTCCCCTCAGTTGCTCTGAATTCTGTGTAGTCTATTCAGAGGGATTTATTTCACTTTGTAGGGCTCATCATTGCTGTGGGGAATGAAGGTTCTCATGCCTTCTTGTCTTTTCCTTCACAAACACTCCGTGCATGGGATTCTGTCACCTAAGCCTGCTCAGAATGTACCAGTAAGCCTCTCTGCATGGGATCTATTTGCCAAATCTTAGCTGAGTTTACAGGCAGCTTAACTGCTTTGTGCTGTGCTTGTCCATTTACATTCTGTGATGCACACAGAAATGGGAGGGGGGATCTGAACTGTGCCTAGCAGGAGGGGAGGCATCCCTGGCTGCAGGGAGAGAGAGTGGGAGATTCTTGTGCCATTTCTTCACTTAAGCAGTCTGATATTCCTGCAGAAGGAGTGGGAAAGTTCTGGAAGTTTTGCCTTCATAGCACTCACGAGCTGTGAAGATGTTTGTGTTTGCTTGGAGGAAGGAGATCTGATTAACAATATCTGAGTGCCCAAGGCAGCAGAGAAATAACTTTGGATTCACACTCATTGTGCTTGGAAAAAAGAAAGTGTAGGGAGTGTTGCTTCTGGCTTGTTTCCCCCAGGAGGAAAATCTAGGGACAGACATAAATCAGACCTTTGGTGTTGAAGGGTCCTAGAAGGCTGGGCATATTTTTTACTGTTAATTCATATCATTATAATTTATGAGCATTCTAGGAATGGTCCAGGATGTGTTTAATGTGTTGTTCATCTGTCAACGCTCCTTTTATTTGGATTATGGTAACTTATATGAGCCCAGATGCATTGGATATGGTCCTGATGGGACAGATGATTACAGAGTAGACAGCAAAGAATAAAGGGTGAATGGAGTGACAAGGAATTGAAAACAAAATTTGTGTAATTTAAAACAAACCAGAAAGGGAAAACTAAGTTGAAAAACATGATAAATAAGGTTTAAGGTATGTTTTAATGGACAGAAAGTTACAATTGTAGCTACAACACTCCAGTCTGTCCTAGCAGATATGAACTAACTTTGAAACAGAAACCTTATTATAACTTTCAGAGGGATGTGTGAGGCCCTTCTTGTAGCTCATGGATGGTGATACAAACATGGACAAGACAGAAATTTGTGTACCTCTCAGTCTAAATCTGCCAAACCAAAAGGTGATCCAGGGCAGGGAAGATGCTGTGGATCCCATTAATTCATTTAACAGGCAGAGCATTCTCCCTGAAGATTTCTTGGTTCCGTGTTCAGAATTCTTGCTACCTGGCCAGGTAGCTTTGTTCATACTGTAAAGGCCCTAGAAGAAGGTTTAAAGAACTACTAATTAAAGTCTGATGAGAAACTGATATTTACTCTGTATAGGCCAGTGGATAAATTTCTTTTCTAGAACAGAATTCTGTAAAATAGATGAATTTTCTGTTCATGTAATTTAATAATAATGTTCATATATTTTTTGTGCTAGGAAGCCCAGAACTGGACAGAGTTCTCCTCGTGCTCAAGCTTCTCTTCTCTGTTCTTCAGCACTCAGAATCCTTCCCTTGGTTTTCCCAGCTGTGTATCATGTCCTGGTGTTAGAAACCACAGAATCAATTAAGTTTTTGTTTTCCTAAAGCAAGTTACAGGCTCATGGCTGTTATCACTTCCCTTTGGAAAAGCACGTATCTGAACCTTTGCATTTCAATTTGTTTCTTAAGTTAATGTTCATTATTCTTTTTCTAAAAAAAAGCAAGCAGGAAAGAAAAATCCCAACATAGAATGTTCCCTATTGTTGAGAGTGATTTAGGAAAAGGGGGAAGGAGACCTGGTAACAGATTTCTGAATAAAAATTTTTACTTTAGGGGGATTTGTAATATGCAGAGATGAAACAAGCTCCAGGGGAAAGTTTGGGTTAAATTTAGAGTATAGTTTTCTGAATTGTATGAGAAGCCTTTATGTAAATCAAGTTCTAATTTAACAGATATTCAGTAAATTGCCCAGGGCAGATTCTTTCAGGGATGAGAGACTGACACAGCTTGCTCACTTTTCTGTTAGGGCAAAGCATACAAAGAGCCAAAAAACATCAAGTGTGTGTTGAGCAGTGGTTAAAATTCAGAGTCCTGTCACAATTTCATGGCAACCCTTTCAGTCTCGTCCCCAAGGGTTCTTCTCTTAGATTCCTCATTTTACTTCCCTTTGAATTCACACTGCTCTTTCCACAGCAGAACCCACATTTTCTTTCCTTGCTTGTTCCCACTTTTCCTAATTTAACCTTGCAATAACATTCTAATACTTTGCATGTATGACTTTATGAGGAAAAAAAGTCAGAGGAATGCATAATTTCTCTTTCTCTTTGTTCATCAGCCTAATAACCCTAATGAATTATCCTTCATGAACACTTGTAACCCCCTTTTTTGAATCCACTGAACTCCAGAGTACTTTAGTCCAGGGATTCCACAGCTGAATTACATTTCCTCTGCTGCACTTTGGACTTGCAGTCTGATCTTAACACTGGTTCTTATCCTGTGAGAAACTGAAGGGTTGCCTCCTATTCATCTTCTACAATCTACTCTTGATTTTTAAAGGACTTAATAATATTCCTTTCTTAATGTTAATTTTTCTAAATATAAAATGCTTGCAAATAGGTATTTATCATTTGGGCCCTAGTTGGAGAAGTGTTCTTGTTTTCCATGAACTCAGCAAGATTTACAAGATAATACAAGGAGTGTTTAAGAAGAAACACTGGTAAGGATTACTTATTTCTGTTACACGAATTCAAACTTCTGGCTCAGAGTTTACATCTGAAAAAGGTTTGTATTGTTTCTTTGCCTTTTTAATGGGGAATCAGATGTACTAGAGTGTCCCAGTCAAGTTTTCCAGAGGTTTTCCTGACTCTTGATGGTGTTAAAACAGTTGAAAGTGACACTGACTTAAATATCAATGGAATTTCTTCTGAACTTTCCTAAAATCGGAGGGTTGAAGCGCCCTTAATTTTTAAAGAAAAAAAATTTGAATTTAATCAAGCTGAGCTATTCCCAAATGTCAGGCTTAACTAAACCCCAAGGGAAAGCTTGTCAGCTGATGTTAGAAGTTATAAAGTGAAGATTGGAAGTATTTTTTGTTGATAAATCAAAATGTTGGCATAGCTGTTAGATAGGAACATCAGGCTAAATAGTCACAGAAAATTATTTCTTGTATCAACACTAGAGAACTCTCTCTTATTTCTATTACGAAGATACCAAACTAAAAGGTTAAGAATCAGGTGCTTAACTGTGATTTCAAAATTCAATGTTCTTGAGGTGTTTCAAAGTTGAAATGTCAGATCACTTTTTGGGGGGGTAAATAATATGAAAGTGTTGCCACAGGAAACACAATTTGAGAAAGCCTTCTGTTTATCCAGGCCAATAAGGTTAAAGAGAAAATTCCTTTCTTTGCATTCATGGTGGACAGGACACTGATGAGGCTGTAATAGCCTTGGATTTTTTTTTTCACAGCTCTTCATAATGCACTTTCTTTCCAGTTTGAATAATAATTCCTCATTCGGGGGCGAGAAAACATTCCACAACAGCAACTTAATATTGGTAATGAATGGATAATCTCTCACTTTTATTGTGCTGGTGAATGAGTTTGCAATTTTTTTCTTTTATGAGTAACTTTATTTACTGAGGAGTTGATGTTGTTTTCTGTGCTCCAGGGTGAGTTGAAGTAGGACAAATGTGCTCTCTGAGGATGCAGGAGGTGAATGTATTCTAACTTTTAACTCGAAGGCTATGAACCAGGTATTTTAAGCCTTAAGTAAGCAAAAACATTTGATAGACTGAGGAGAGGAGAAGAAAGAACAAGGAGGCAGAGAAGGTCTCCAGGGCAATGGATAAAGGAGTTATAGATACCAGAAAGTGAAAGTGTTGCAGTTGAGGTGCATTTTTTCCTGAATTTCAGCCACATAAAAGTTAGGTTTCTACTCTACCGAAATTCTGCTACATCAGGAGGGGAAAGATACAGACAACCATCTTTGATAAACCCCTCTGTGGAAGTACCTGCTTTTCTCCATGGATTCAGGCATAGGAATCTATGACCCCTGGCTTGGCCTGGATGTCTGTGTGTGCCAAGATAACAAAGTTCCTGAAGGTTCTTCTCAAACATGAGGAGATCTCCTCACTGGCATTGGAAGCTGGAGCTCCCTGTTTGGCCACCCTGTGGTGGCAGGATGCGGTTGGGGGGATTTTGCGGCTGCTGTTCTGTTTGGGAGAGCAGCGGGGAGGCTGGAGAAAATCTGATATATTCCTAGGATTTCAGGCAATGCCCGACCATCACTGGCTTTTAAAAGTAACTCCTTTATGAGAACACAAAGGATTGAATTGGGATCTATCCCATAAAAGTCTCATAATCAAGACTGCTCTATACAAACAAACAAAATAAACACCCAACCAAAAACAAACAGGAGAAAAACCTGCAGACCCTAATTCTTCTTTCAAACTGGTATTATACCAGGGTTATACCTAAAATGTAGTTGAGTGCTCTGTTTCCAGTTACTTATACTGGGATATCAATACTTTCACTGCTACTGCCTCATCTCTCATATTCCTCCACTCAGATTTAGAACAGAATCCAAGTTAAAAATTTTCCTTATAGCAGGGGATGAAACTGAGGAATGAATGGGCAAAAAAATAAATTAATTTATGTATTAATATAATTTAAAAAAAACTTTTAAAATAGCTGCTGCTCAGCAGTTTGTGGTCATGTTCTAAGAATCTTTCAGCTACTCCAACATTTCTGGACAAGCTCACTAGCACAATCTGAGGATCTGTCTTCAGTACTGTGCATCCTACACGGTTCACCTAAAATAGTTAATTTAGGCTTTTCGCACCTCAATTTAGGCTTCTGAATGCTGCCAGACTGACACTCTTGATATTGACGGAGTTTGCTAAATACATACTGTAGTTTACTGAAATTTAAGGTATATTTTTAAATCATAAACAGTGTTCCACCCGTTATTGAGTAGCAAATCATTGTTAGCAATTTTTAAAAGACAATAAAATATTTTAGTAGTGTACACTAAACTCTATTCACAACCATGCCATGTTATTAAATCATATAAATAAAATCAAAATTGTATGAAGAGAAATCATTCCACCCTGCAAATGAAATCTAGATTTTTGAGGCTACCATTTTTTCCTAAGGAAAGAAAAAAATGCAGATATTCCATTTCATGCATCTTGTTTGATTTGGAGCACTGGCATATTTTTCAGAAGTGTACTATGGAGAGTAAAATCTCGATTTTTTTTTTTTTCACTCAGTTTTAGCTGCTCTTAGCACCCCATATGCTTGGAGATGCCCTGTGCTAGGCAAACTTTCAGCTAAAGAATGAAAGTTCTTTGAGAAGAGCGTGGTGTCTGAGCAAGTGCAAGATGTAACACTGGGCAGTTCCTGGAAGCTGCCAAACACCTTCAGCTCAGAAAGGCACCAGTTGGAATCCTGATGGAAACAGAGCTCCCACAGGGGAACAGGGGTGTTTTGTTCACCTTTACCTGCTCTTTGGTGATATTCTCTATTTTGAAACAGCCTTGTTTGGTACCTGTATGTGGTTGGCTTGTGGTTTTGTCTCAGAATAAGTTGGTATTAAAATTGCCTGGAACACCTAGAAAGTTCAACAACTCATGTAGCAGAAGGATAATTAAAGCAGCATCAGCAGCAACAGTGTTAGAAGGGCGCTTGCACCTTTTATTTTTCTTTCTTTCTAAGCACCCAGTCACAAATCTTCTTTTTCTTTAAATATTTTTTGCATTTTTGTGCCTGTTTAAATTGGCTCCCACTGTACCAGAACCCCTCTGCCATACTGAGTGACTTTTGCTGTTTTAAGTCGCTGTTCCACACGATTCCTTTATTTATCTGGGCTTGGCTTTCCCTGCAGGCTTATTAGCACAACTCCATGTAATTCTGGTAGACTGCACTCCCATTTCCTGCTACCTGTGGTGACAGAAGCCTCCTTTTCTCCTCACCTTCTCCCTCAATGCTGGTGACAAACAGCCCACTGAAGATTATATGGAGCATGAAATAGCCCAGGAATGGCTTTTCTCGCGCTACTTAAACTTCATTTAATGAAGCTGAAATACAATGCCATCAGCTGAAAAATGGGATGGGAATTCACCTCATTGGCTCAGGAAAGCATCTGTTGTGGTGATCTGAAGCTGTCTTAGCCAAAGGCTAAACAGAGCTATTTTTAAAGCACATTCCCATCGTGGAAGCAAGGAAATGGAGTCAGTGGAGCAGAGCACAGAGGAATGAGCTGGACTTTGGGATGTGTGTGGTAGGGAGAGAGTTCAGAGCAGTGAGGTCATATCAAACTCTTAGGGAAATCAGTTTTTTCAATTGTTTTAGGCATCTCACCATTATAATTCTCTTTTAATTTAAAGGGTACATAGAGTTGTTACATTTTCTGATTCTTTCTGAATCTTCTCCATCTCCCCTTTAGCAATAATATCTTGCCAACCTGAACAGTGTAGTTAAATAAAGAGCATTGCCCCAGGCAAAATAAGAGTCTTAGACTGTTTATTCATAACAGAAACCAATTCTAACCCAACCCAAATTGCATATTTCACATCCATGTTTGAGTTTTAACTTTGCTGACCCAACAGGTGGAAGAAAACAATTAGAAATTTACTGATTCACTGAAATTACTAATGATCTTGACATTAACAAGGAATAATGTACTTCACAAAATACAAGACTTATCCCTAAATTCTATGCAATCAATATTAATTGCACAGAATCAACAGAATGAGGACAATAAAATCTCAAGAAATAAGAGTCCTCTACATAATTCCTGCAGATAAAAAATATTCCTTTGGATTAAGCTTTTGTGGAATTAGGGGAGAGTGCTGGATGTCATAAAAAAAACTCAGAAACTTTTCTTTCTCAGCTGCATAGAGACCCTCTCTCTAGCCCTGCACAGACAGGAGATAACTGGCTTTAAAGCAGCATATACAGAATATTTTTTTTTTTTCTGGTGAAAGATCTTGGACATGAGGTTAAATTAATTTTTTATACTTTAAAAGAGACTTTGGAGTCTCCATCCCTAGAAATTCTCAAAAGCTGTCTGGACATGAGCAGGGAACTGGACCAGATGACCTCACAGTGTCAACTATGATGCAATTTATGTGATTTGTAGTGGGAATAAAAGTGGGTGAATATATGATAATGTATGCTGCTACTAATGTAACAAACACAAAGTCTTGGCCTCAGACAAAATCTGTTGTGCTGAGTGATCCCTTATGGATTTCTATCCATTTCCATTTCCAAGTCTGCATCAACCACTATGAAACCACTTTTCTATATCAGAAGTGTAATGAAATACACTTATTAGAGTGTATTGTATAGTCTTAAAGATTGACAGATCTTTAATATCTCAACTGTTTCTGCAAGTGATGACCGAGGTATGATCTCCTAATTTGTGTTCGAACAGAAAGCATATTCTGAAATCAAAAGAACTGGACTCAATCTGTTTGATAGGCACTGGATTTGCAAATTAATTTTAGAGGAGACCCTTGTTTCAAGTGCTATTTGGTTACACCAGACACTTGACATGTCGTGTGCTGTCACCAACGTGCACATTTACAATCAGAAATCTCCACATCTGACAGTGCTTATTTGTGAACAAATATTAAAATTGGTATGTGTGTTTCTGCCGACTCAGCCAGCCTGCCTCCTTTGAAACAATGACAAATTATTGCTAAAATCTCAGGGGAATAATGTACAGGAGGAATGAATGCAGCACATTCTATTAGACAACTGTATGTATGAGCTACTTTGTGAATCCTGACACTGAAGAATCCACTGTTGAAGGCACAGTGATGTGCAGAATTGAAAGGACTCCAGTCCTGCACAGAGAAGTTATTATGAATTCACAACTGCTCTATGGCAGAAGCTGTTTGTTTGAGATGAAAAGACACTATTACACTGTCACACTGAAAGATGGCTCCTTTCAGCCAGCTTGGCCAGCCAGGGGTTTTGTCTGCAATGCATGAAAAACGGGGTGTTTTTATAGCTTTCAAATGAAAAGAGGTGTGTAATAATGGCAGGTGGTTAGGAGCAATAAAACCAGTTCACCTTAAACACCTTTCTTCAGAGCAGGCAATTTATATGTTACCTGAGGGGAAGGGCATCCACCCATGTTTGACTGAAGAGACTGGTGTCATTTAATTTGTATTTATGGTTTCTGCTCTAAAATACAGGTGTGAAGCATGAATGGAGACGTGAAGGTTGAATGGCTGTGGACAGCCACAGGACCCACAGGGAAACACAGCAGCACCATCATGTTCTGCTGTGCTTTTCCTTCTCCTGACAGCTTTTAGAGTGAGGCTGAGCCTCGTCCTACTCAGGGAAATTGAATCCTGGGTTTTATTACAAAAGCCTTGAAGTTCATGTCCTTGGTTCTCAGGGAGAATTGAGTCTGGGTTTTTGGAGGTAGGCTGATTCTCAAGGACTAATCAGATTATAAATGGGGTAGCAAATTATATACATCCTATAGTAATTTAACTCTCTGGTTTAAGAATATAAATCCACAAGTCTCATGGGTGAGAAATAGCTCCTGTTTTCCATGAACTATTCCAGGTATGGAGAAGCAGCCTGAGGATAGAAGCCAGGACCTCACACAAAGCTGCCTTGGTCTACTGAGGAATCTGCAACAGGGAGCTCCCCTCACTGCAGGGAAAATCAAACCTGAGAAAATGCAGAGATGCAGGAACTGGGAGATGTGGAACAGTCTGGCTTTCAGCTCTTGCTCCTCCTTTCTGCCAGTCAGTCAGTGCTCATCCCTGGAAAAGTGTCCTTGTCAAAGGGAGGAGATGTGGCAATATCTCATCTTATAGAATTTCACCTTGGATATTTCTCTGACACCCAGTCATGCTGGCAGTAAAAAACCATCAGGGAATTGTGTGTATTTAGGGAGATGAACCAAGCAGGATCTGATCTGAGAGCAGGAAGGTGCTTTGCTCATCTGACACTTTAACCAAAGAAACCTCTAGTCTGCACTTGGAGCGTAAAACTGAACCAATTAATAAATCTTTCAATGCATAAGGGAAATGTAGGAAGGGATTAAAACAATTTTCCTTTGCCATTGTCTCCTAGTGAGAGTGTAGTACTGTGGGATATCTCCCAAATTGGGTTTGATGAATTCCCACAGAAAGAAGAAGGAAGAAAACAATCTTTAGTATGTGTGTTTTTATTGTTCTTTTAATTGCAACTACTTCACAAGCTAGGAAACTGAAGCCATGAGTGAAAAATCCAAATTCTATGTCACATCTGATGTTTATATACTTTGTGAAAGAATGGTACTGATAAAGGCCTCACTAACAGACTTAGTTCCGATAGCCTTTATAAATGAAATAACTTGGTTTTTTCATTACCTCTGGGATCTAAAACCAAGCATGCATTTTGTTACATCTGAAGAAAATGCTTCTTTCTGTTGGCCATCAGTAACCTAAAGGCCAAAAGGGCCCCTGATCACCCATATAAATCCCCACTTCTATGAGAACTTGGGCTGCCAATCAATTCACTTGCCACGACTGAGGGCACAGGGGTTTGTGAGATGGAAACTGATATTTTGCAAACTGTTTTGCTTTATTTAAGCTGAATGCCATTTTAAACTTGAAAAGAGCTACAAGGAGACTTAATTTGAAAACATAAAGGTCACCGAAGGCCTAACAAATGGGGTGCCTTTGGCAAAAATGTGCTCGCTGGCTTGAGCGCTACCTCTGAAAATGAAAACAAACCAGTGTGAGTTATAATCAATTTGAATGCACAGAAAGGCTCTGGGTGTGTTTCTGTCCTTAAAGCAGCCAAGCAGACACAAACTTCGTGCTGTTCCAGCCAGACAAGTCTATTTGTTCTGGTTTGATGGGTGGTGTTAACAGCAAATAGTGATGGCAAGTGTTGATACTGTGGAAATGCTGATTGGCAGAGCTGGGCCCCTTTGCTCACACAGAAATCACTCACGTGCTGAAATTCACCTGTTTTCCATTGAATCTGCACCAGGTAACGACTCTTTTCGGGACCTGGCCTAGAAGTGTAAAGGCAGTACAGGGATTTTCCAGGTGGTGATAGCTACAAACTCCAAAACTGGAGTAAATATCTGTTATCTAATCCTAATATGTTATACTTTCTGAAAAAACAGAATGTTCAAGAAGAAAATAGATGCCAGTGAGAAGAATCAGAAGAGGAAATAAGCCTTGTCTTTTCATGAGTGGAAGTCTAAAAAGAGGCTTGACCACAATGTGTGTAAATATATAAATATATGTATACGTTTATATACTATATGTGTACATATGGGTTCTAGAATATGTTTAGATATTTGCATGATAACTTTTTTTAATGGTCTCTGATATACATTAGGAAAATTTTGTATTGATAGCAAGATAATAAGGAATAGTTCCTCAATGAGGATATTTTCTATCCCTACATCTTCATTTCTGCAGCCATTCCCACCCTGAGAATCCCTCAGATCTTCTTTGAAATCCAGTACCTGAACATGGACAGTGAAGGCAAATTTTTTCCCCTCCAGAAAAGTGTCCTGACTTCAAATATCATCCTTGATTTCACAGGAGTAAGGAATTCAGTATTCACATGGTGTCAATATAACCTCCCCATCAGGCTGATCATATTTGAAAGCAGGGGGAAATGCAAACATCCAGATACTCCTCACAACCCTTCTTAAGCTCAGCATTAAGTAAATCAGGGTGTTTAGGAAAACAAATTCTATTCTAAATTGCTTTCCTAGTGGAAAAGCCAAGGTTAAGGCTAAGGTGCTAACACAGAGTAAAGAAATCTGATAGCAGGAGCCTTCTTGCTCTTGCACAAGAAGATGAAATGGGGATGTGCAGGGGCAGACGGAGTGAGTTCAGCCAGAAATGAGATCTGGTTTCCTAGAACTGAGGTAAATTAAACATGGAAACAACTTCCCTCAGGAGTCAAGGAGGTCCTCAAATGTTGTGTGAGTACTTTTCAGCACAAGATTAAATGTCTTTTCAAAGGACTGGCTTTAATTCCATGTTTTAGAAGAACACTGTGGCTGGTATTTACAGAACACTTGGTAATTGCCAGGTTTTGAGATTTTAAACTCCCTATTTCTAGCATGTAGCTTAAAAAAAAATCCAATCATTAAATGCACTGAAAGGAGGGACAAAAGGGAGAAGACAGCAATAAGAAAAGCAAGAATGTGTCTCAACAGCTTCAGTTTGCCTGGATGGATGTTATTTCAGAAAGCTGCTCTTGGAAAAACTTTTGGAGAGGCAGACTCCCTTGAGGAGTTGCTGGCCTGTGAACCCTGATGCCTTGGCTTAACTCATGATTTTGAGGGTAAAAAGGGTCAGGTCACCCTTGTGAAGCTGGGGATGTGTGAGAGCATTTGCAACACTGGGACACAAGAGGAATAATTTTAATGAGAAAGGGAAGGAAGGGGGGTGATACAGGAGCTGTTCTTCTACAAACTGGGGCAAATAAAGTGAATCTGTTACCACTGTTTGCTGAAAATTAAAAGAAAATCAAAGAAAAATATTTTTTGATTAATATAATTGACTTTTAACCCTTCCTTGTAGGATTTAACTCTGTGGAATTTGGTTATGAGGGTAAAATAGAAGCGAGAGATCTCTAAAGATGGGTTTAGAGCATGGGAGTTTATTGTGAAAGAGCGTGGGTTGAGAGACCTGCTGAGCTGCAAGACACAGCTCAGAGCAGGCCAGAGAAAGAGAGAGAAAGAGGCAAAAAGAGAGAGCAAAAAAAGAGAGTGATTTGCAATTTACAATACAATAAATCATCTTCTCTGTTGAATATTCTAATTCTCTTTAACCAATTTGAAACAAGTTACAAACTCTACAATATTTGCATGCAACCCATAAGAATTACCGCATTACCATACAGGGTTATATTTTAAACCTTAAAAAACTGCTTTTGGGAATCTTCTTCCAGGCAGGCTGGGTTTGTTCTGACCTTTGGACCTGCCTAGGCAGAGGGTATCGTTCTATCAAGAAGGAGGATTACCTTCAGTCGGCTCTACCATTGTTTCTTAGTTACTTTTCAACTCAAACCTTGTCCTCATCCCAATCTCGACTATACTTTCCATATTTTCAGCATCCCTTGCAAGGCAATCATATCTCTAAGGCTTTCCTATTTCATATTCCCCAACACTTCCTTTTTAAATTCTCTTTATTAACCAAAGACCACCTCTTTTGTATTTGCAGAAGATTAACTGAAACATCCAGTTAGGCTTTGAACACTTTTTCTGTTTTCATGAAGCAAGAAATACATTTTAAAGGAAAATTTCGCCTGAAATTCTATTTTAAATAGATATGGCAAGGAATTCTCCAGCCAAAGTTAGACTACCTGCATGCCTAAATTAAGCCATAAATTGATAGACACCAGCTAACCCGAACACAGCGTGTGTGAGTTTCCTTCCTAGCACGTGCCTTTCTCTGGCTGGAAAGAAAGCAGAATGTGTTAATTGTTGTGAAATTCAAAGATATAATCACTTTGTAAAAATCCTGACAGATTTTTTCTGTTTTTAGTTGAATGCCTTTTGTTATTGCAAACTTGTATCTCTGGTAGTCCATAATGAGCAAATCTAAATCCTGTGGACACAAAGTGACCTTCACTGATGCCACATTCCCTGTGCAAAGCTATGCATCGTTAATGAACACGAAAAAGGAAGCAGGCTGGGAGTAAATCATATATCAAGTCTAAGACCAAGACAAAAAAGTGCTCAGTCCATCTCATTAAGTGTTTTTTTGTGTAAAAGAATGCCGTCATGTAACTTTAGTTTTGTTCACTTAGTTCAACCAATTTAATCAATGTCAATTTGGGTGTATTTTTCAAAATTTCTGTCCCCTACACTCAGTGCAAAGTACTCATGTTTCTTGTTAGTTCTCATTATACTTTTTTCTGAATTGAAAAAATAAATATCAGTTTTTAAAAATTAAAAATTTGAATTAATTAATTATCATTCAGAAGTGCTTAAAAGCCTTTGATTGACTTCACACTAAATTCATAATGAACCTATACTGTAGTTTGGAGCCTTGTCTGCTTGCTGACTCCTGGCTACAAGCCAGACTTTGTTTTCCATCCTACACCTCAGATATTTGCTCACTAAATGAGGTTCATGGCCAGGCATCTCTATAAGATGCAGACATAGCTAAGCAATGAAAGAAAGATTGTCAGACATCATGGGAGCAGCAGCTGGTCAAATCATTTGGTATGAAAATTATCAGTGAAACATGTTCCACTCTAGAATTTTTGTTCACCCCAGACAGAGAAGAAGGTATCTATTTCCTGGTTTAATTTCTATTTCTAGGGAATTTCAGTAAATATGATTTTTAAAATGATATCACAATACCACAGAGTATTTTTGCAGAGCAGGTATTTTTTGGTGTTACTATCAAGTGCTACAGTTCTTACTCTGTCTCAGAAAATGGAGTTTAAAGAATCCTCTGGCAAGTGCATCTAATGGCAGAGACTGGCCTTATTTCTCTACTTAGCTTTATTTTCCTGCTATTCTGAAGATTAAAAAGTGCAACCTCTTTACAGTACAAAGTAGTGAAATACAACGTTTTATAGGAAGTCCTGATCACAAAGGGATGTACCTTCAGATTTGTGTCTTAAACCTGTTCTGTGGATTTTGACAACATATTTCTCGAGAGTATCAATTTGTTTCATTGTTAGGTTTTTCCCGCCCTCTGGGAAGAAAGGTTTATTGTTACAAGTCTCAAAGCCTGTTCTTTTTGCCAAGGTACTTGTGGAGAAGGGAAAAGGAAAATCAGGCAGTAATGGCTGAGAACACCTGATAGGTATCTCTTGTAAGGAAAAATTCTACTTCCATCTCCTTGCCCTCACTATTTTGTTTGTTTACCTTTCCCTGAACTTTTGGGAGATGCTGTTAACACTTTTCTGTAAGAGGGCTATTACAGGCAGATACAGAAGAAGAGGTATTAAATTGTTGGTTCCTCCCTGCCCTATCCAGTCTATTCCTGGCCCTGAAGACAAACTGGTGTCATGGTGACTTTTTACTCCTTCTCAGTGTATAATTCAGACGAAAAAGTCTTTAAAAACCCCACCACTTTCTGTACCAAAAGAGAACCTGATTCGAATACACAGAGAGGCAGAACTCTCCAAGCTCTCCCCAGCAGAATGAGAGTGCTGCTGGTTAGAGAGAGAAAACTGCCGAGGTGCTGCACAAGAGAACACTGAATTCTAAGGGCAGAGAAATGAAAGGCAGTGTGGGGGCTCAGACTGGTCTGTGCAGCAGAGACCCAGAACATGCTCCAAGGTTTGACTCACCTGCCCATGCTGTGATTTTTTTTCATTATTTTAGTTTGCTCATAGCTATAATAACCCCTTCAGGTAGAATTGGTCTGGCCATATTTATCTAGAATTGAGCTAATTATCTTAAACTCTTTTTATAGCTGTGAAGAGACATTCACGGGTGTTTCATCTCTTCACAGATATGTGAATCTTCTAGAACAGGTCAGGGGAATGGCATCCTGACTCTAAACACAGCCTGAGATTCAGATAAGGATGCCAACACCAGTTCTGCAGTCAGGGCTCCTTCCTTCCTGGATCAGAGAGCAGATCCTTTATGGGTATTTGCCATGATTTCTGTGATTGTGTTCTATGTGGCTTTTATGGGTGGATCCATCCAGCTGAAGTGAGACACTCAGGGAAAAAAGAAGATTGGGATGTTATCCATGTGTGCTCTCAGTGAGACAGCAGAAATTTTTCATTCCCTTTCTTCCTGCTGGACTCCTCCTTCCTTGCATGTTATTTACGATGCCCTTTATTTTGGTGAAGGAATTTTGGGGTTGGTCTTTCACGCCATCATTTGTTTGAAGGACTGATACTGTCCTATTCTCCTATTCCAGAATATGGAAGAAAGCACCACGATTTTTAGAGACTTGCTATAAATAGAGCCACATAAACAGTTAATTTCCTGCACCAGCTCCCAGCTCAATTGTTTTAAAACATTGTCTTTGTTATTTTCCAAAATAATTTTAGAGAAGTTGAAAAAAATCTCCAAACTTCTTTTTAGCTCAAAGTAGACATTTTTGAATATACTTTTGAGTGACTCAAGACTAAGATAAATTTATGCTCAGTCTTACTTATGGGAGATGCAAGATTCAGCAAAGAATTTTCAAGTGTTTACCAAGGACCAAACCACTGGAAAAAAGAGAGAAAACATTGCTGCAATGGGAAATACCAGCCTAAGAATGTTATGTGATGGTTTGGGCATTTTTTTCCTGATGCATTGGGAAAAAGTGACAAAACCTTTCTGGTAAAAGCAATATTTTTACCCCAGCCTTCTACTCCATGTGTTGTTTGATTTGCCTGAATGCAGTTCTGAAAAGTAAAAGATCAGATACCAAAACACTTCTAGCTTTTATTGATTTTCACTGCATTCCTCAATGCACAGTGAATTTTTGGGCTGGGGGAGAATTCAAGTGTCATCCCATGACTGTTGATCCTGGGAAAAGTAACTGGTGCAAAGCAATTTTATTTCTGCAGCTCATGTTTTTGATGTCGGCAAGTGCAAATCCACTTTTCCTTTGGGTTAGGGGAGAGGCAGGAGCAGATAACTCTTATCTCTGACCTTTAAAACAACTCACCCGATACATGCACAACATTCTCCCTTCTACAGCAGTGAGCTGACAGCGAGTCCTGCTGGGTCTGAGCTCACGGATCTGGGTACTCCAACTTCAGCAGGCAAGGAAAGCAAAGCAAAGCGGGCTGAGCTGCCTGAAAAGGAGCAGTCGTGACTGCTGGTGAAGTGAAACGCTGGGAAGGCTTTCAGGCTGCGTGACTTCCTTCCACTTGGCTGCCCTAGATAAGGCTTTCATGGTTCTCCTCTCCGTGGGAGTCTGTTCACAGCTGGAGACACTCAACCAGCTTTAGCTGCCGGCGTTGGCTCAGGAGCATCCCCTGCTCAATCCTCTGGATGGAATCACTGCTCTCGCTCCTGCCTCTCCCCCTGCTCCTTCAGGTTCTCCAGCCCTTTCCACATGTGAGCCACGTGAAGGGGCTGAGCTGGCCCCAGGGACATGGGGGGACATCAAAGCCCTTCAGCAGGGGTGGCAGACACCTCACTGCCTCCCGCTGAGTCATGGGTGATGCCAGGCTTCATTTGCTGCCTAATTAAAAACTCCCGCGCAGGTCCTGTCTGTGACAGTAGGGGCAATGTACCGTGAGTGCTCGTTCTGATTGAATTTTCAGCCTTGTGAAGTTGAAAGAGGAGTGAAATGCGGGGGGATTTCCGTGGTCCCCTATCAGCTGAAGGAGTCTGTCGCTGGGGAGTCTCTCAGAGAGAGGAGGGGCAGTTCAGCTTCTCCTGATGTCCCACTGCCAGGTTTATGAGGCACAAATGCTAAATCACACTAATGAAACATTAAATTCATCTTCTATTTCAAGGCCTAAGGCCATCCAGGAGCAGAAAAGAATTTATTTACTCTTTACAAACCTTTTGTCAAGATTCCTATGCAGAAAATAAATGATGTCTTAGAAGGTTGGACTTGATGACCTTGGAGGTCTCTTCCATTCTTTATGATTCTATAGGGATACTCTGCTTCCCTCTGCTAATATTTCTTCTCTTAGAGGGGGGTGAAATCTTGAGCTTTGACTATCCTTCTATACATATCTCAATTCTAATCCATTCCATGTTGAACAGTCCAACACTTGAGTTCTGATAAACATTTAAACCCACTAACTTTCCATTATGGCTGTGTATATAATTTTATCACAGGAAAATTAATTCAGTGTTTCTCTATATTGTGCACGTAGCTTGACAAAGCGTCTGCCTGAACAGGACTGTGTAAAAATAAAAATAATCAGTTTTGTGCAAGTTTCATGAGTCAAGCTGCCAAACCATGTTTTTGAAATTGATTCATTGCTTAACTTTATTCATATATCTTATGGTAATTTCCCTTTCCTAAGGTATAAAAATGACAGATATGAGTGTTTTGTGGTCGTTTTTCCTTCCCCAGATCTTTGATTTGGAAGTGAATTTAAGCTCTAGAAATTAGTGAGGGCTGAAGAATAACTTGAAGTGCTTTGCAGTGCAGAAAAATGCACAATTTACATCTGAAGAGTAGAGTAGGAACATGGAAGTGTCACTACAGACCAAATTCAAAGATTTCTGCCTTGCATTTCCATCTCATTTGGAAATCTTGCTCTGTTGCTGCAATGGGTTCCATTCTAAACTCTGCAGGGTCACAAAGAGAAATGGAAGAGCAGAAATATGGAAAAATCTGTGTGATGGTGGCACAACGAGGAGAGAGGCTCTGTAAAACCCCCAGAGCTCCTCGAATTATTTCACTCTGCATGTTTCTCTTGTGGGCCTTCGTCCATAGAATTCCTGTAGGATGCTTTACTTGTGGATTCTGCACAGCAGGATGAGTAAAATAAGACTGATCTCTAGCTTGTCAGTGATTATCTGGAAGAAAAACACAGAGAATCTGGAAAGCCTCCAGTGAAGCAAATCTTGAAAAAGACTTGAAAATTGAGCTACACCCTTTTCTTACAGCACTAGAAATGAACTGTTTACCAATGACTTTATTATGCTTGTTTACTGCTCCCTAGTGCTTAATTATTATTTTTGGGGATGTAGGCTTTATTTCCTCATTTTAACATAAGAACTGTCACTCGAGTTGAGGAAACAGAAAGGGTGGAATCTGCAATGCACAGCATACAGCTGGTTGAACTGCTCACAGCAAATAATTTACTGGCTCAGTTAAGCCTTATTATCTCTTTGAAAATTGTCCAGACACAGGCTTTGATTATTATGAAATTGTTAATTGCCCAAAATTGTTTGACAAACATTTTGTGGAAACAGAGTCCAACTTACGGGCTGGTCTCAAGCTGTCTTTTATTCTCCACCCCGAGCTCCTGCAATGTGCAGGTGGGACAAACACAATGTCTGCTGGTGTGGATGCACGAAGTCGGCAGAGGGGAAGCCAGTAGATGGTGCTCAAGGATGTGAAGCCAAATTCTGGGTGTTTAGGGAGGAGGAAAATGTGTTGCTAAGCCCTGAAAATGTCAGGTTTTTTCTCTATGTGTATCCATGTTCAGCAGGTAAGTCTTTGGTTTCCCACCCACCTGAAATATTTAAAATATTTGAGGAATGGGGAGTTGGGTAAACTGTCCTTGTGAGCTCAGGTTGCCAGGAGAAATCACAGCACTGCTCTGGAGAGAAAAATCCCAGTGTGGAGAAGGGCAAACTGTGCCCCAAGGCTTCATTTCTCCATTCTTTCCTCTCCCTCTTCACGGTTGGTTCATCCTAAAAATTTCCCTCATTTGCAGATGACAGCAGGAGCAATCTCTATAGGTTTTGCTGTCCACACTTCGCTCAGTTCCTTCAAAGCCCTGGTACCAGTGATCATTGTCTAGGAATAATCACACTTGTGTTACTCGTTTTTGCCAAAGGAATTCTCCTTTTTGAAAAATAGCACAACCAAATCTTCAGGCACCTCTTCCAAGAGCTTCCTGGGCTACAAGAATTCTTAATTGCCTCATTGCCTGAAAGATTTGGGTTCTCTTAGTCTAAGGTGGAGAAGTCCAAAGGGAGATATGATATTTATCTTTTAGTACATAAGAGGTTTCTGAGGGTCAAGAGGCCACAAAATTTTCCATGTCTGCTCCACAGAGTGCAAGTTTGAAGAGGCTTAAATTAAAGCAGGGGATATTTAGTCTGAATGTTAAGAAAAGCCTTTATAACTTTTAGGGTAATGAAGTGCTGGACTCCATTTCTGAGAGAATATCCTTATCAACAGTGATTTTTAAGCAATGACTGGGGAAAGAAGTGATAATTTTAGAATAAATAAAGTATATTCTCTTCCAAAGAATGTGTGAATATGTGTGTAAGTGACCTGGATGAGTTCTCAAAATCTCCTCCACCCTAAAATCCCTTTGGTTTGCTCACCAAAGGTAGATTCCATTGGCTGTTTTTCATAGTTCTGCAAATAAGTTTTTTGATAATAACAAGAATAGGTTTTTTGATGATAACAAGTGGTGCAAAGTCTGGACCTACCCCTATAGGTTTTTTTACCTGATTTATCAGTTTTTACTTCTATTTACTGTTTTAAGTCCTATAAATACTCTGGATTTCCAGCTCTTGATAGGTAAACAGGAAGCTTGCTTGTACGCTTCAGTTCTTCTGCTTTCTACAGAAAGAAGATAAAAGAGACATAAAACATTAAGTCTGCAATTTGGTCACATGTATATTTCATAAAGGCAACTTACTGAGTAATATATGGAAGGCTTTTGCAGGCAATCTTTACGAGGCACATTCTGCTGGGTGAGCGAGGTGCTTGCATTATTGATTTTAATAGAATTCTGCAGAGTAAGGATAAATTGTGGTAATAGTGCCCAGGAAGGAGCAGCAGACTAAGGCTCAGATGGCTGCTGGTATATATTCTGTGACCAGAACGTGTTTTATGGCCAACAGAGGCAGCAATTCCATAATGCACAGAGTCCAAGTGCAATAAACAGGGCTTTGGTAGCATAGATTTCACCAGGACTTGGAGCAATAAAAACGTTTATGATGCTGAGCATTATGGTGGTATATTGCTTGGAAAACATGCAACAATAAGGAGGGGATTGTATTTGCAGCAGCACTTTAGGAGGGTTGTGGTTTGCTCTGGGAAGCTTGAACGCACATTCCAAAGTGTGTCTAAACAGCTTTGTGTTCTCTTTGCTGTTAACAGCTTTTTCCATGTAATTCTCCTGATTTCTCCTTGTAATTTATTGTCCAAATTGTGGCATGGAAAGCATCTCTCTGTGTAGTTGGTTACAGATAGTGCCAATCTCAAAAGGTCCCATTTTATTTGGGGTGATTCTTTGTGATTTAATATTAACCAATTGCTTCTGCATAGTAAATGTCCATTTGTATCCTCTCCACTCCCACCCTGAGCAAGACTTTTTGCCTCAGCCCTTAATGAGACTGAACTTGGCTCATAAGGGAGGAATTCTGGTGGTATCCCTCTAGCCCATCTCCAAATGATGCAGTGCCTTGCAGAGTTCTACCAGGATATCATTACACTTGATTTTCACTTGTTCCCCTTCCCATTACACTCCTAGTTGGACTCATTATTAAAAATAACGTTTACTATGTTATACTAATTTTTAATTCTGAATATTATTAATGGATAAGGTGAGAAAAAAAAAAACCTAAATGCTGTTTAAAATGCTGGTTTGTATCTCTGTCAGTTTACCTATACACCTGAAAGTACCCAAATGTTTGTGGGCACGAGAGAAAAAGCTGTGTTGGGACTGGTGCATTTGGTTCCATCTGGCTGGAAGGGGACTGGCACAGCAAAGGTGCCCCCAAAAGTGGAAGGAAAGGTTTGTGGGAGTCTCTGTGTGAGAGGGAGTGGAGAGCACAGATGTTTCCATTCACTCCTGGGCTCTGGGCTCCAAATCAGGCACTGCTAAAGGGAAAAATATCCCCAATGGGCTGCATAAGACAGGTGAAGAAAGAGAAGGGAAAATCATCCTGAAACAAGTGATTTGCCCTAAGTGATGCAAAATTTAGTGGCTGGGTCATTACTAGAACCCAGGTTTCCAAAAGCTCCAAGCCTCTGTCTTGGAACTGAGAAACTGCAGAAGTTAAATGGGCCAGAGTGCCAAATTCTGCTTCAAATTCTGGAATCTTGTCTATTAAAACAATAATTTTGCACATCGAGTGGACATATGGCTAAAAAAAAATTAGAGGGAAAACAGTTTTGCAGTAAAATTTGATTGAACCAGGATTCTTCATCCTTGGTTTTAGTGTTAATCATTTATGAGAAGAAAAAGGCAAGGAGGGAAAGGAAGAAAATTCTGAAGAAATGAACAGTGGATTGATGGAACATAAAATTCTCATGTATTTCAGCACAACTTGCTCATAGCGACAAAGTCTTCTGCATTGCTGTTGCAAACCTTATTTTTGTTTAATAAAGTTTATACAATCTGTCAGTTTTTAGATTAACTGCATGGCTGGCTCTGACTTCAGTCACGACATTTTAAGACCATGTAAATATAATCACTGGCTGTGAATGAAATACAAGGATGTGGAACTGGCAGAGACTGCAGGGAACGTAAAGGGAAACTTGTTATTTCACTGACAAAACAAAACAGCAAAAAATTATTTCTAAATAACTTCCCTACTGCTTTTCCTCCTTTTCTTTTTTTAAAAAGCCATTTGTAAGATGGTTATTTATTTTTTTGCCTGTCCATGAAGATATGGCCGCTCATCCTTAGCTTGAACTTTTGATAGTAATTTTTCACATTGATTTTCCAAATTGTTTTTCAAAATTGTCTGACAGTGCTGAAAAACGAGCGCATGAAATCAGACTCTTGCCACTCCATCTTCTGAGTGAGGGGGGAAAAAAGAAGGAAAAAAAGGAAAGGCTTGTTTCTGCAGATGAATTTGATACATTTGCAGCCATTGTTTGTTATTTGTGTATATATATATATATATGTATATATGTATACGCACGCGCGCACACACACACACACATGTATACATATATATAATTAAGTGTGAAAATAAAGTGATTAAAATGCAAATTCTGGACTGAAATACAAATGCCTGTGGACAGCACTGTGAGAAACCCCAGCATATCTCAGGCTCTGTGCTACTGCAGGGTGATGAAAATACCTTTTTTTTGAGGCTCACTCTGCTCCCTGTGTTGTGAGAGGCTGCATGTGGTCAGTCTGTTCTCCACAATGAGAGCCTTAAGGTTTTCAGGCGGCAACAGATGTATTGCAACATCTTTTATGAAGGTTGAGACTGCCTAGGGAGGTATCTGTTAATGCCTTTTATCATACACCATTTTCTTCCCTGGGCTCACTTAGCAGCCTGGCAGGAATGTGGAATAAATTCTTGGAGAAAACACAGACCATTGCATTCCTCCTCACTTTTTGCTTCAAGTGACAAGTGCAAGTCTAATTATATTAAATATATTCCCATCTGAAATTCCTTATTGCTGAATGGTTTTCACCCTGGGGAGGGGATGAGAGAACCACCCTGATAAATCTCAACTGGGCAGCCTAACGCAGCACTGGAAGGGGCTCAGACACTGATGTGGAGAGACTGGGAAAAAAGTCTGCCTGGGTTAAATTCTGCCAGAAAATGCACCATGGAATGAAAGACAAACACCGACTTTATGTGGCCAGGTGGGGATGGAATCTGGTGGGCTGCAGATTTCCTGTTAGAACTTTAGATCCAGTTCAACATATAGGGTCTCACAATACTCAAGTCTTTAGAAAACATTACTTAAAGGTATGGGTTGAATTTTCTCCCTCTTAGGTTTTAGTGTAGGAGGGCTGTGCTTACAGAGAGGAGAAAAAACAAACCAGAATACAGAAACTATGAAATATGGTCATAGAATTGCAGTGATAATTATTTTTGTTTAAAAGAATATTTATAGATATTCCTCTCCTCTCATTGTTACTATAATCCGGAAATCACTTAACCTCACTGAGGAATTAATAAGAACTTTTTTTTTTTTTTTTTTTAAAATTGAAACCTTTTTTCATCCTCTTTTCAGCAGATTAGCAGGATTAAAGTTTTCAAAGTATGTTGGAAATACAATTTAGGAGAACAGATGGGCTAAATTCTCAGATGACATAAATCAGTTTACCTTTGGTGATTTCAGTAAATACATTGTTAATAAGGATGATATCAGATCACTGTGGAAGAGACAAAAACAGTAGGCAAAATATAAATCAAGCACCTAGAGTCTGTAGGAAAGGCAGTGTGAGATTACAGGAGGCACGGGTGTGGTCTGTGTTTTTCTTACTCAGAGATCTCATCTCCAGGCTGTGAGCAGTCTAAACACTCCTGGGATTAGCTCAAACAATCTCCTGAATTCCTTCTGGGAACTGACAGCAAACCTTTTAAAAGACCCAGCTAAGGCTTTTTGGTATCACATGTAAGAATCCAGCAGGATGGGAGCAGCTGGAATTTCCCAGGGGAGTTGGATGGGACGCTGGGTATAACCAAGGTGCTGGAGTGAGAGAGGTAGGAGCACACCCTGCCCTGGACAGGAGCATCTGTTAATGGAAATAATTTCAACATGGTAACCTGGTTACAGATGGAATAACTTCAATATAGGTGTTTTATGCCATTTCAGATGCCCTGGGACAGTGAGCACATTTACATCAGGCTGATGGGACAAAGCTGTGAGAGGAGCTGCTCAGGAGAGGCAGCTGCAGTCTGTGGTACCTCAAACAACATTGCAATACTGAGTTCACACCACTGAATTTATGCTCCAATAACTCTGATAATGTTTTATTTCACTGCAAATGAAAATGAGAAATATTAACACTATGGAAAATTATGTCACAGCTATCAATTTTTCTTCTTGCCCTTTATTTTCATGAGTGTATGGGGAGAAAACTTCTTGACTTTATCATGTAAATGTTTTCTAATTGGGTGTTACTTCTGGGGAGAGTAATTTTATATCCATTTAAATTTTCTAAATTTTTATGTCATCACATCTATCTGCTGTGATATTTCATTTTTCAGCTACATAATGAAAGTTGCATGGCGATTCAGAGAGAAAAAACTCAATTTTCATTCTCTTATTTAGCTGGGTATAGTTTTCTGGTGAAGTCAAAAAACCTACCTTGGAGATAAATAATGAAGCAAATAATACCAAAAATCAAGATTAAAAAGGCAAGGAAGGAAAAGTGAATGGAAGAAAAGTGGGAGCTGAAGCAGAGAGCTGAGTGATTCACCTGCCTTCATACCCCAAGGATTCTCCCATGGGACAGATCCCATGCTGGAGAGAGGAGGAGTGTGAGGAGTCCTCCCCTGAGGAGGAAGGAGCAGCAGCAGACAATGAGAGATGGACTGACCACCACTC
The DNA here is from genome assembly GCA_025920805.1 of Petroica traversi. Lineage (NCBI taxonomy): Eukaryota > Metazoa > Chordata > Aves > Passeriformes > Petroicidae > Petroica > Petroica traversi. The sequence continues at coordinate 29,291,333 of JAHLSL010000015.1, forward strand.
CTCATCCTCCCTGTGCTGCTGGAGGGGAGGAGAGACAGAATTCAGGGGTGAAGCTGAACCCAGGAAGAAGAGAGAGGCTGGGGGAAGGTGTTTTAAGACATAAAAGACATAAAAGGATCAATGTCTGCTCTCAAGATGCTGTGCTAAAAAAAATATTGGTTTACTAAAAATACTGACTTACTGGGAGAAATGGGTTATTTCAGATTGCCCTACTTCTGCTGCATGTTGGGCACACAAACTTTGCCCACAGAAGAGGAATTTGGATGAAAGAGTCTGTTCATGTCAGTGTGGAGCTGGTTTTAGAAATGAAAATCTAGGGCAAGTGCTAGAGATTAAAGAATTCTCACAATGGCTGATTTACATAGCAGAATGAATCATCCAGTGTGGAGTGAAAGAAGGAAAGCTCTTACACCTTCATACACTCCTGAAAGCTCTTCCCTCTTCTGCGGCTGTAAATACTCCTGCGAGCAAGGCAGGGGGCAATGGCCTTTCCCAGGGTAAAATCCTGCAGAAGGGATGAGTCCTCAGTCATCAGGAAATCTCATTTGTTCAGGAATTTGTACAGTTGACCAAATCCATGGAGTAGGAAAAATGTTGGTGTCTCATTTTGCATAAAGTTTTTGCAAAAATTAAAGATGGAACCTTCTTATCTAAAGTGACCCAGGATGCACTGGAAAAATTGGAATAGGAACCCAAGTAGGTCATAGCCTGGAGAGTGTTCCATCCTCTAGGCAGCACTGTCCCCTGTGGAGCTCACACTCCAAAATCATAATCTTAATAGCAGGATAGACAATTTTGTGTAGTACTTTAGCCTTTACATTTATCAATATAATTGATATGGAGAACATATGAAAAACGTCAACTTTCAGGGTAAAACCCAGAAATTAGGAAGCAGAGAACAGGGTTGTTTTTATTCCATGCGGCCAACAATGACAACCTGCCCTTCTTTTCCTCCAATTCCTCATTCAGTCTTTAAAAAAAGCAATTCCAAATATAAGTACTATGAAAACATAAGAAAGACTAGTGATAGTTACTGAACACATTCTCACAGAATTCCAGAGAGCAGATCTAGAGCTGCCATTATCCAGAGGGATTAGATGCTTGCTCATAGTTTAAGAATAAGGGAATCAGAATTAGAATGTGGGGGAAAAAAAAAAGACCACTGATATTGAACACTTTCTCATTATTATAAATTTTTCTGTTACCATTTCAAATTCCTGTTCATAACTGTACTGGTTGTAACTGGAATAAAGTTAATTTACTTTGTATTAGCTTTTATCATTTTGCTTTGTACCTATCTGCATAAACATTTGTGTGCTGTTCTGGGACAGTGTCCACCTCACTGATTTCAGGAAGGAATTCAGACATGAGAGGACTTATCTGCTGAGTGCTTTAAGTTTTATTAAGCCTTACCAGGCCTTATGTCAGAAAATACCTATTTGGTGACAGTTTCCCTTCATAGCTGACGTACAGGAATTGCCATCTTTTCACAGGTTCTGAAAAGAAAATCAGATGTTTCAAATAGTCAATGTGAAATTTTAAATTCTCTTCAGGATTGCCAAAATTTCCAGAAAGGTAGAGAGGAAATGAAGAGCTCCTGGAAAAGTAAAAGGCTGGAAATAAAATAAATAACTGCAGCTGGTTCAATAATTCATACTCTGAATTTTCAACATTAAATATGCTCTAAATAAAGCTTTTAAGTCCTCCTCCCCTTTCATTTTTTTTTCTCTCTCTGTCATTTTTATTTGAGCCCCTAAGACTAGCTGGATCTAAGAAAATGAAAACAAGCTTTGCTCTTAAATCATTAAGATTTGAGTAAACTGTGAGTGGTTCAATATCTGTGAGATTAGAACTAAGAATTTTTCCTTTGTATGGGAGATCCACATACTCATAATATTGAGAATTGGAGTAAATTAATAAACATAGTTCAAGTTATGGAAAAAAAAATACTTTGTAGAAGTGTTTCATTTTCTTCCCTTTACAGTACTTTCATAATTATAAATATTAATAAAACTAAAGAAAATGTGGAAACAAAATTGTTTTACTTATTCAACTTTTTCTCCAACTGCAAGAATTTTCTTATGTAATTACCATTTCTAAATTCATTAAAATGGCTAAACTATTAATCTAATAGATCTGTTTTGTCTATGTATTAGGTTAACATTTGTTTTATTTAATTTTCCAAACAATAGTTCCTATCAACCATTTTATTTTCATTAAAATGAGAAAAATATGACTGCAATTCAATTTCTGCAATTGAATTACCCAGCTCATTTTGTAACCTTTGCCCGTAACTACTTAGAGACGAGGATTTATTTAAAAGCATTTTGATATTATCTTGTCTCTCCTTCATTAGAAAATCAGTTTAATGCAAAAGCTAATTGTTTCCAGGACACATTTTGGGGGATTTGGTGCATCTTTGAGCTTAAATTATTGTGAACTTCCATGAGTTGAGCATCAAAGGAGATGCTCTCCAGATGAGCTGCAGTTTGAGCTCATGCTTCCTTTGGACACCAGACTGTAATTTGGATATTGTGCTATTTTGCACTTTTCGGGGCATTTTCTGGCACACCCCACTGCTGTGCATTTTGGTGATGTCTGTGCAGGGGATGCTCAGCGAGGACAACCCCCCATCTCTATTATCAAGTAAGGCTTTGTGGCAGGATGATCCTCCACGTGCTGCAGCTGGACACCAAACAACTGTGTAGGTACAACCTGTAAAACCCAATAAAATTACGTTCTTGTTTGTGCTCTTACTAGAAAGTCAAATGGTTCTGTTTTCATGGAACTGCTACTCGCCCTGCTGCCTCTCAGTAACAGGTTTTTCTTTTATGTGGAGCAGGTGGCTGACACTGTAAAACCTCTTTTCATGGTGGGAAAGATTTATTGCCCTCAAAGCTGATCTCAGGATATTTGCAACTGGTGAGCAACTGCTGTTTGAGAGGCAATGCAGATAAACAATGCAAGCACGAAAGGCACAATGCACAGAGGGAAGAAGAGCTCAGCTATTTTGTCTTGGGAACTCATTTTTATAAAAAGGCTTTCCTGGTTCCCCATGAAACAAACTAATGAATAAAATTAAAGCTTGGAAGTTTCTTGTGGCTGTGGAATATCTTGAATCCTTAATTGTTTCAAATTAATTATGAAAATGTGAGTCTAAAATAGTCTTGGATCGTCTCCAGCAAGTCTTTGTTACCACATCACATAAAATGATGCTGTATTTTAAAATATGAATGCAGTGCTCCTGGCTCCTGTTGAAGAACGGCAATGTCCATCACTAATTATGTGTTTAATTATGCTTTTCCTTCTTGATTGAACTGGAAAAAAGAGGAAGACACTGAAACAGGAGACACCGAGGCACAATTCTTTTCACCTAAAAAAGTTAGAATTTGATGGTGCTTTGGTTCAAAACATTTATTTAAATGACATTTATTTAAAATGTGCTGACAGGATTTGAGTGGTTTCACAGACTCACATTGGATGCTTGCTTGATGAGGTATAACATGAAATTATAGAAAGGAAAAGAAGGTAGGCTCTAATTAATACATCTAAACCAGATTTAAATTTGGTTTCAGTACAACAGATGTGATGTGTATTAGATGTGTTTGAGTTTTCCTCCTAAATTTAGCCACGATTTGAATGAGGTATTTGCTGTAGGAAGGTTCTCTAAGCTCTATCTGGGATCAATGGAGAAAGGAAGCACTTAAGAGCCACGTACCAGGTGTAGATGATAAAGTTCACCTGCTCTTTTTAAACCTGTTTTCAGATTGAAATGGGCACTTGCTGACAGCTACAGTGATCCAAACTCATAGAATTTAAGAGAAGGGACACGTTCTCCATCCAGAGTAAGAAGTTAATCCTGGCTCAGAGTAGGAAACTGAAGCAGAGCTCCCATTCTGAGCTGGAGTGTCCTGCAGCCTTTGTGCTGAATCAGGGTTGCAAAAGACAGCTCAGAGTTCTGTGGCACAGCCGTGGCACTCAGCTGCTTACAACAAAAGACTAAAAGCAGGAAATCACATTTTTTAATTCCAAAGAGAATCCGGGGTTGTTTGTGGGGTTGGACATGAATATAATGCATGATTGAATAAAGTCTAGAGCTTGCAGGAAAGAAAATAAACAGAGCTAAGTGTGTCATGGGGTTTTTTGCTTTTGGGTTTTTTTTGAGGATGTGACTGAAGTTCCCATCAGAGGTTCTGCACACTTCCATTTCCTTGTGTGAAGAGGCACATCCTTCCCATCTTCATCCATATTCAAACTCTAATAAACAGATGGTCAAATTAAGGAGACCCTATCATCCAGAAAATTAAATGAATTAGAAAATCACCAGAGCTTGGTTTTCCAAAACATTCATTCTTCCATTAAAATAAACACACCAGCTTACTTTCCCCTCTGCTTTTCTTCCAAACACTTTCAGAATCATGAGATCAAATAATTAAGCTAGTGGAAAATCCCTTGTTGGTATTAGAAACAAGCTCTACTGGGAGGAAGAGTAAGATAACAGCTGGTTATTACAGAACAAGATATTTCATTACATTGAGCATATCTGCTTAAGAAAAAAGAAAAGTCAGACTTTGAACTTGTTGGATCAATGATTTCAATGGTATTGGAACAGACTTGAATAGCTGTATTCTGCATTGTGGGGAGAATAATGAGATGTTCTAATAGGATTTACTTGTTATACAAAATTCAGGTTAGAAAACAATTAACAAAGAAGAGAGGATCTTGTCATGCTCAAAGCAAAAGGCAGGCGGTGAGGAAATTGTTTGAGGGCAGCAATTCATCCCATCCCATTAGGGTAGAGTGGTGACTGTTCTCTAGAGCACGCTGAAATACAAAATGCAGGTAATTCATTTTAGGAGTTGAGCAAAACTTGCTTTCCGTCCATAACTACCTTGCCCTAAGCCTTTTGCCATCCAAGGAGCTGTGTGGAGGAAGCTGGCACTTCACAGGACATGGAACTGCATCTGAGGAACTTCTGTCACCTCGGTGGCAGCAGGCAAGGGTAGGAACAGCCAGACAAGGCAGTGAGATGATCAGGAGAAACCTGTGGAGCAGCTAAGGAAAGAGAAAAACTCCTGCAACACCATCCCTGCCAGCCAGCACTGCCAGACCAGCCACAGATGGGAGATCTGGTTAGTGTGACACTTAAAGAATTAATTATAGTAATTTAAAGGAGTGAAGATTAATTTGATGGTCAGTGCTAAGAGCAGTAACAACATGTGGATGACCCCTGAATTCTCCAACAGTGACTGACCCACCAAACATGAGCTTTACCAGGTAACATTTATTTAAGCATTTCCCACTGCCATCCTGTGTGCAGGAGCATGTGGGACTCTCCTTTTTGGGCATGAGAGGCCTTGAGCATTCTCAGATCCCTTTTCATCTCAGTCTCCAGAATTTCAGATACAATTTTGGAAAAGGTAATATTCCTTCTTCTTTAGCACAATATGTTTCTTTCATGCTTCTGACAGCTGGACTATGAGATTTCTGAGAGAGCCCTGAACAAATTGTACACTCTAAATAAAGACAGTGAGTTTATCTACTAACTAATGTTTGAAAATCAAAGTGTTTCCCTTCCTTTTGAAATATCCTTTGCACAAAAGTCCTCCCTTCTTCCTCTCATTTATAACAAACTCTAATATTTAACCAAACTATTTTTTGTTAGTAAATGTAATGCTGGACCAGTCTGACCATTGGTATTAAAACTACTGCTGCTGTTACTCCTCTGACAGCTTTGAAACCTTTCTCTGACAGATAATTCCACATGAACACCACGAAACATTTTCCAGAGAAGAGCCAGAGGAATTCCTTGCTGCCCTTGCCCTCAGAGGCTGCTCCTGAGCTCAGCACCCAGGGTGCCTCAGAAAAAGCTGTGCTGGCTCATTTGCTTTGATCAATCTCCCTCTCTGCCCTCCTGCTCAACAGGTGCAGAACTTCTGCTGACAAAGATGCTCAGCAGCATTTTGCTCTCTGAAAAATATCTGTGCTTATCCTCTCATACCACTGAGGTACTTGAGGAGACATAAATTACCTGTGTTTATGACACTTCCATTCTTCTTGTCAGTATTCAAGAATTCCAGGATGGAATGGAGCTGGAAATCCCTATTTTTTTCAGAAAAAAAGCCCTCAGATAAGGTGGCTTTATTATCCCACATAGGATGCAGAGCTTGTTTTATGAGTCTCATACTGTAAAACAGCCCTGTGACTGCATTAAACAAATAATGGATTTCTTCATCTAAGCTGTTCAACCCGAAATGGTCTACATATTTTCATGATTTATCCTTCTTTAACCTCTTTCTTGAATTCCTATAACTTAACATAAGTAAATAAATTTAGGCATTAATTTTTAATGAAAATATTCCGCAGCAAACTGGGTACTCAGAAGGCTTGTTCTGGAAATGTCAATGCAAAACATTTCAACATTTCTGATGTGAAAGGTTTCGTTTCAGCATTTATGAAACTGAGTTTTATTTCACAAAAAGTTAACTGCCACTTTCAAAAACTCAATGTTTTCACACTTTTTTCCCCCAGTAAAATCAATTTACCAGATCCAATACATGCTCATGAGTAATTTTGTTGTTTATGAGACTGAATTTTTTAAAAGTGATTTTACTTTTCTCAGAAGAAAAAGCTATGCTTTCTGAATTACTGTTTCTGCCTTCTTCCACACACATTCCTTGTGAAGCCTGAAATCATTAGGTACACAAAATGTCTAAAATCCCCAGGCTGCAGTAAGGCCTGTGAGTTAAAGGTACCTCAATTGATGAGCAGGTGAAGGGATTTATTTATTGATATAAATCTAGCCCCTAAACAAGGAACTGGGGCATGAGGCGTTCCAGGGAGCAATGTCATGGTGTGTCCATTACTGGAAAGGGAAGATAATGAGAATATTCAGCCCTTTATGGGGAGCACACGGCAGCCTGGCAGCCTCAGCAGCTTGTTAAGAGCAATGAGTACTTTTACATCCTTTTAATGTATAAATCTTCAATGTTTATGTTAAATCCAGACATCTGATGGTTGATCTTAGGTTAACCAGGTTCAGCCAATCAGGCTTGGCTGGCCAGGCCAGCAGCAGAATTCCTCAGCAGAAAGGAGATCTGGATCTACTAAACTTTCCCATTTAACACGGTGACAGGCCCTAATAAAGGAAAATTTGTGTTAAACTTGCATGTCTTTGCAGTCTTGAACTCTCTCTTGTACCACCACTCAGCAAGGGCAAGATATTTCTCCCTCACATGCACCTTCCTTTTTGAACACTCAAGAGGTTTCCTGCACTTCATTTTCTCCTCAGATGCAAAGGAAGTGAGGATGTCAAAACCCTTGAAGTCTTTACTTTATGAAATATGGAGCCTCAGAAAAATAAAAAATTGCTTTTGTTAACTACTTGCTTTCTCATGCTTTTTTTACAAACAGATCCCTGGCCAAATCTCAAGGTGATCAATGTGGTCTTTCAAAATCATTCCTCAGTGGCAGACAGTTTGAATAAATGAAAGTTTAGGACTTAGGAACCCAAAGCAATTTAATTTTTTATGTGCCAAATGAAACAGAATTGCTTTTCTATATCTACCGTACTAGATCTTGCTAGGACCTCAAAAAAGAAAAACTCAGGGAAATTAATGTCTTGAAAACACTTATTTACCTGCAAAGGAAATTTTACAGGAGTTTTTAACTAATAACTACATTAATTATTTTAAATTAGCCAGCACAACATAGCCTATTGGTGTCTTAAATAATTGACTTTGCATTTCCAAATAATTTCAATTTTTTCATAAGTCTAATTCAAACGTAACATTTCTCATTAACAAATTCTTTAATTTCTTATAAAATCAGACTGAGAAAATACAGTATTTTTTGAAAGAGGATTGTACCTTGCTGACTCTGAAGCACTGTGAAAAACAGAGTATTTGGGAACTTTTTCCAGAGCTCTGGGGCCTGATAATATTCCCAAAAAACGGGTATCAGGAAGAAGGTTCATAGCTGAAATACAATGACCTTTTTGCTTGTTGATTATGAAATAAAGATGAAAGAGGGAAAAAAAAACCAAAACCAGAAAAAATGGCTCTGCAGGTGTTTTTGAAAGTATAAATTTAAGAAATAGAAATAGTTGCACTTGTTGGCTCAGCCAAATGCTTAATTCATTACCTGTAAAAATCTTTAAATGTTTCTGTCCAGGTTTTGTCCAGTTGCATGAGTAGATACAATGATTAGAAGAGGGAAATTATCTCTGGTGATATTTTTAAATAAATTTCTCATCTATATTTGCAGAAGAAGCCTTTTCTTCAGTCAGAGAGGGGAATGTCTTGAATTTGTTCCACTGCATGGAGTCAAGGAAAGCACTTGGGCTTAAAATAAGAAGGAGAGGGACCAGTTTGAGCTTCAAGTTGGTTGTCCTCAAAACTTTTAATCTGAACAAACTGATCACAATTTTGTGGGAGATGTTTATTAGATTTGAGCTAGATAACAATTTAACAACTTGGGAAAAAAGGGGGAAACAAATCCAGCTGAATTTAAATAATACTAATATCAATAATTTCATCATAAAAAGCTTAAGAAAATTCTGCCTGTGTTAGTGATGTATTAACCATATAGATGGAGTTCACCCAGAAATATAACTTAAACCAATGGAACTGGTCCAGTCCAGGGCAACTGAGGATCTAGGATAAATATAATTGATTTTAAAAAACCCCCATGCTTGGCAAACCTTTTCTTTGTTGCCAAATACCAAACTACAAAAAAACCCCACATGGATAAATAACTTCAGAAACTGCAAAAGAGCAGAAGCTTTGTTAGGTGATGTCAGGGCATGCCAAGAGTGCAGAGAGCATCATTCCAAAATGAAATGCAAAAGTGATTGATATTTCTCTGAATCATACAGCTTGTAATGAACAGAATATTTATCTGGTCATTTGACCCTTTTATATTTACTTCTTCTTTTTAATTATTGTTGGCTTTTATGTTTTCACCCAGTATGCTGGAAAACAGAACTAATAGAATGATTTCTATTCTGCTCCCATTTTTAGTCCACTACCTCAGTCTGCACATATTGCCATTTTATTTTGCTAACAAGGGCCAAGATAAGACCAAACTCTCCTGTAAAGGGCTGGAAGGAGCCACAGAATAAATGACATTAATTTTGCAAGGGGACATAATATATCTAATTAGATCAAGTCACATGGCAGAAAAAAACCAGAAGCATGACCAAACTAAAGCAGAAAAGCCTTCTGACTCTTTCTCATAAATCTGATATTCAAGGTTGGTTGGTGGGCTGCTAATTTCACTAAGCTATTTTGTGTCCTGATGTTTTTCAGGCATGCCATGATAGTTAATGTAGGGGTAATGGTAATCTTTTTTTTTTATTGTGATTTCTTCTAATGATTTCGTCCTCCACAAACTCGGGGGGTTTTTTTTCTTTCCTTAAGTAATGAGTGTAATGAATATTCACCTGCCTGAAAGTGATTTTATGATGACAGCAGGTTTATTAACTAATGTTGGTAAAACACTTAGAGGCTCAAAACGGCCCTGTATTATTGTTATTATCAATAGGAACACTCTAGTGATGAATACTACTTTTTCTTCCTGAAAATGGGCTCTAATTTAGATTAATTGAAGCATCTTTTACATGTTAATCTGATTTCCTGTATCTTTTAAGGACTGAAAAGAAATGTTTTATTGTTTTACCATATTAATTAGCAAAATCTTTAGAAATGAAATTGCATTTTACATATTCATGTACGACCCAGCACTGTGAATCATGTCAGAGTCCCTTGGTGCTCAAATTGTAAATAATGTTATCTGATAATTATGTATAATAAAAAAGTTTGCAGTAATTTCTTTATAGTGACTTGACCTCCATAACTTCTCTAACTTAAATTAAAAATGTATTTATGAATAGTCACCACGGAGTGTCACCATGAGCTTTTCAGACGCTATAAATATACCATGATTAATTATCTCTATGCATTTGATACACTGTAATTTATTTAGGATTAATGGACTCAGCTCATCAGTAAATGCTGAGTTCCTCTATATTTCAGGAATGTCTAATCCATTAGCTGCACTGAAGGTTATCTGTGACAATAAATCAATGATGCTTATCAAACATTGTGCTATTCAAATTGTTTGCACTCAATAATATCTGCAAAAACCCCTCTTGTTTAGTTTGCCACAATTTAAAGGAGACTTGAATTGCCTGGAGTTATTTACCAGGGTGATTATTTTCCTTGGAATACTGTCCCCAAAATTATGAACTATGTGTATGTAGCTGCATTCTTCATTGATCATTTGTAATGTCATTTTTATGTTTACAGTGATTCATGACTCTGGAAAAAATAAAACAACAACCCCCCCACAGTGAAGTCCACATTTATTTATTTGAAATTATATTTTAGAAACACAGCATCTTTCAGGTTCAATTAGGTCTAGAGTGTGCACATCACGTGTGAAAGAAACCACACAAAACTTACATGCATGGTTAATGCATAAAAATAAACAGAAGAGATTGAAGCTGGATAATTTTCAGTGCACCAGAATAAGTATCCATATTTTATATCAATAATATAATAGATACAGTCATTAAAACATAAATATTCAATATATTATGTGCTTATTAGGTTTATTTGCTTATGAACATGTTAAATACCAAAACCTTGTCCCAAAGCCCAGGGGAGCTAAAGAGTAGAAGCAAGGAAGGGAAAGGGAGATGAGATACTCTGCATTTATTACAACAGTATTTTGGCATAAGCATGAGCACAAGCTTGCCAGTTTTTGATGGCAGCATCTGAATATTTTGTTTTGAATTAAAGATCACTTTAGCTTGGAAAAGAGTTCCTATGAAACCCTACTTTTAAAATAGGGACAGGTGTGTGAGAAATGAGGAGGGCTTGTGGAGACCAGTAAGTTATCATGAATTTTAGGGTTATTTCTTATTTGTGCCAGCTCTTATTCTGTAGCTGGCAGACACAAACTCTTCAGGGCAGGTTTCTGCTTGTATCACCCGTCCCCACAATTCCTTGCTGAGCTTTTCCAGACTCTCCATCTGCATTTGGATCCAGCAAAACCAAACACTCATGAATTCCTGGGCATATCAGGAGGGTTTTTTTTAGTCCAGGATGACAAAATCATGTCTGGAAAAGGGAAACATGGTTCAGTGACAGCTGCTAGTCAGCTTGTGCTCACTGACTGCTTCCACAGCATCTGCAGAGCAGCATCAGAGGGCCTTGGGTGGAAATGGAAAGTAGACACTGCTGTCTGTCCAATGCTGGTTATAACTTTACAGACATCAATAATGACCCTGAAGCACAAAATTTGTTTTATCATCTGTCTTTTATAGAATTTGGCCCAAAAGCTTTGTAATTTAAATGCATAGACTTATGATCAGAATAGCTCCTAAACCAATGAAATGTTGGCAAAGACATAAATCCAGTACATACCCACTGGTGCACAGCTTTACAGAGGTATAAAAAGAGCCTCAGAAAGACTAAGATAGTGTGAAAAAAAGAGTCACTGCTCATGCCCTATCTCACAAAGATAAGAAAAAACAGAAGCCCTCGGAGAATTTTTCATTTGAGCTAAAAATTAATTAATTGAGAACAAGAAGGGGAATGAAAAGTTTCCCTTTGTGTATGGAATATATTCTTTATGCTCCCCTGAAAACTGCAGGAACAAAGATAGCTTTTGACTCTTCATGGACTGCTCCCTCTGCAGAGTATGAGGCTGAGCTGGCTACTCAGGGCTGTCCCTTGATGGCACAGGCAGGAGAATGAAGAAAAGAATGAAGGGAACAAATCCTTGGCTCTCACAGGTCCTTGGCTCATCCATCATTCCATGCCCAACTCAGCACTGCTGAACCATCAGTGTGGAGTTTGGGTGAGATCCATCTGCAGCAATAACAGCAGGTTTCTGACTGATGATGGTGTGGATTTCCAGCCCAGTTCTGCTGTGTGTGTTAAAAAACCTTCATGGAGGCTAAAGGGAGTTACCGGGACTTGCTCAGGTGTTGATCTTACCTTTACCAGGGTGAAGTTGAGCCTTGGTGTGAAATTTAAGGGGCCATTTTGGTTCTCCCTATAGTCTTAGATACACATTAAGATGAGATGTTGCTTTGCAGGGATGAATGCCAAGCTTTTGGACAGCTAAATTCAGAGGCATTTTGTCCTGCCACAAGATGATGAGATGTTTAAAGCCCCTCAGGTTTAGATCTATGTTCAGTAGTTCATGGTTCAGTTCTGGCTGCTTTTCTTTGATGCCAATGAAGTTTCTGTTTCCTGCAATGCACTTATGTTGGCCTTTGTTTTACATATCAAGGAAGGACCACTAGTGTCAGAAACACGAGGCTCTGTCTTCCAGAAGAGTATAAAAATATCCAGCCCATCCATCAAGCTGGGCACAGCACAACTCAGTTTGTCATGACAACAAAGTAATCTGAGAGCTCTCTGATAATGATTCTAATAAATGCCTTGGTGCATGAGAGGCATATCAGCAAAATGACAAATTGATAAAAGAGAAGGTTACACAAGAATTCAAATAAAAAGCTTTCAGTCTGTGTCAAGTATTCCTTCTTGCCTGGTAACAGCTGAATAGAGAGGAAATGAAAGAAATTCTCTTGACTGCAGGCTCAAAACCACACAGAGAAAGAAACCACTCACACCATGTGCAAGGAGTGCTTGACATGAGAGCAGCTGAGGCACTCCGGGGAACAAAGGAGGGTTTGCCTTCACTGCCTCGAGGTACAGAACCCTGGCCACAGAGATAGGTGCCTCAGATGCATGGAGTGAAGCTTTCAGGATGCAATTCAGGCATCAAGATCAGGTGCTGGAGGCAGTGTGACTGCCCCGTACCTGCTCAGCTGCCACCCAGGGCACTGCAGCAACCTAACAATGTCAGGTTAAATTGGGCCAAATCAGGTATTTCACCTAGGCTTGAGAATCCTGAAATAACTATTTAAATATTTTCATATTTTCCTGCTGCTGCAGTTAAAAACATGGTGTTACTATAACCCCTGACTTGGGGTTGTTTAGACAAAGTTTTGGTGGCATCAGGAGAGATCAGGGTGTGCTGCTCATAAGGTTATCAGGAGTTTGATCTCATGAACACAGCACATTATGAGGAAAAAAAAAATTTAGCACCCAGAAGATAAATGCCAAGATGGTCTTGAGCTGTAAAAAAAATAATACAGTGTCAGACTCTTTTAAATTTTGGGGGCAAAATTTGCAGTTCAAATACAGAGTGAAGCTTTTCTTGCACTCTTACAGTGTTGTTTCTTTCAAATGGGTTTTTAGCAACAGAAAATGTGTGTTTTGTCTATTTTCTCTCTTTCAGTAGGCCTGTGATATTCCTGTCAACATTTTTGAGTTTCACAGGCTTTTTCATTAAAGGTCTTTAGTCTGGCTTGCCAAAAACTCACAGTCTCTGAAACAGCACTTCTGTTCCTAAAACATCTAAGATTATATAATCTACTTCTTCTCCTTATACTGCTTCTCTAGAGGCCTTTTGTAATCTGCCTTTTTAGCTTCTAAGTGTCCTGAAAACAAGGGCAGGCTGTTATCCACCTCTTTTGCACCTTAACTCTCCTTCCCAGAGGAAATTATTCTCCTGATAGGTTACCCTAACCACAAATGTACAGTGTGTAATCCACCACTGTCCTCAATTTGCACTCAGCTTCAGAACTGAGACTTCAATGTCTGGAATGATTCTGCAACTTTGGTTTTTATAAATGTTATTTGATTCTCCCTCCCCTGTATTTCTCTTCTGTGTTTTGTTGTAGAAAGGTAAGAATTCATTTCAAGTTGTTGAAACGTTGTCTCTGATGTTTTAATTGGTTCTGTATGGAAAAAACTTCTTGGTTTTAGTACAGATTACATTGATTTAATCAAGGTACCAAAGAGCCAGTAAAAGATGGTAAAGCGTCACCACACATTCCTCATTCCAGATTTTGTATGGGTTCAGTTTTATTAACAGAAGCACCATTGTATTGTCCCATCTTGCTGGGACAAGGAGAGAAGAAAGAGCCACCCTGCAATTATTATGTGCAATGTTCAGCTTTTATATCAATGACTTGATTTTAAAATTTAATTAAAAATAACAGAATATTTGGTTAGTTTTAATGAACATTTGGGATGGTGTTTCCTTCTGAGAGTCCAGGAATCGTGACTTCCTTTTATCCAATGCCTGAGAGACAAGGTGTAAGGTGGCAATTTAATTGGGTGGGTAGGATCAACAGATGGTGCTCCAGGAGCATGAATGATCCTGAGGCCTTGTCGTGCACAGCTTTATTCACCTCCCTTCTCCTTTCTTGCAGTTGTACCTGCTCTGTCAGCATCCAGCTGTCAAACCTGCACTCCCCAGCTCTGCCCTGTCCTCACTAGGATTTTCCTACATGCCATTAAATGGCAGGAAATGTGGGATGGACAAATATGATACAAAGATATGCCAAGGAGAGCACATCCTTCACCCTAGTGATGCTGTATTTTACAGAATTATCTTTCAAAGTTTTCCCACTAATCCCCAATTCCTGAGAAGGAGAATAAGGATGTGTGTGGTCCTCTGTGCTTAGTTTTAGTCACTACCTCTGCAGATTGGCAAAACCACCTGATGTGCGAGGCTGTGAGATCCTGTATAACCAAAGATATTAACAGACATGTTGATTTGTGCTCTGGAACCCTGTGAACTGCTCCACAGCCTGTTCTTACACCCAGTTCTCCTGAATGGTTGGTCGGGCTCAGCTTTTGACCAGCTATGGCCAAAGATCTTAAAGGTCTCATCCAACTCAAACCATTCTGCGCTTCTCTACATTTAGGACATACTACAAATAACATTCTACAAATAATATTGCTGAGCAAGGATGTGGAAAATTACAGGGAACGAGTTTCCAGAAGGATGTCTAACAGTTTCTGTTTGTACCAGCAATAAAGCCCGTAAATAAAGCAGCAGCTTTACATTTGCTGAAGGCCTGAAACCCAAGGAGAGTCCAGCCCTCAGTCTGAGGAGACTTTCAATCAAGTAGGACAATCCTTCAGGTGTCTGTGGTTGATTTTCATTGCCCAAAGCCTGTTCTTGCTGTGTATCTGTATCTACCCTGTGGGACAGGTTGTGATTCTCTCTCTGCTGGAGCTGGAAGTGTTGCACTCATCTCCCAGCTGGGACCAATGTCCTCTCTGAGAGAGTTGGACACAAATCTGGGCAGATTACAGGAGAAAAGTGAGCGCACAACAGCTTTGCCTTTGTGTGCCCTCCCAGTTTTCAGCAATCTGCAGCTTGGTTCTTAACAAAACTTTCTTGCATTAATCTGTCTGACTCTCTTAATTAGGCTCTCCATAGCCTCCTGAAGCAGGGAGTTGAGCAGTTTAAGTGAATGACATGGAAATAAGCATAAAAATGTCCCAGAGCACATTGTGTGCTACTGCACACAGGAAAGAACCCTGCAGGCAAACCGCTTGGGTGCCCTTGCTGAAGGACACTTCATTCAATTTTGCCAGATGGAGCTACGTATGGAAAAGGATGGGATTCAGCAGTTAGGACATCTTATTCTGATCTCCTTTGAACATTAGCCCGAAATTTATGGGTAAAATATCTTGGCCATCCAAGATAAAAACATCTCTACTCTTCTGCATGTTCCACTGCTGCAAAGTACAGCAATGTGAAACTTTGGTTTTAGTGTCTAATATAATATTTTTTTCATTTAAAGTGAAATGAAAACAGGGAAGTAATTCAGAGATAATGTCATGAACCAAATTACTTTTTGTGCACATATAGCAAAGTACACTAATATAAATTCTAAGCTTAGACTGGATGGTTCACTGAGAAACAGTTTAATTTATCACATTAATTATGTAATTAAAGCATGCAGGAAGCAGGGGTTTAATTGAATACAGACAATGTTTATTTGTTCACACAGGTATTTTGTATCCTTGTAAATTCATCAAATGAAGAAAATGTTTGCAATACTATAATTGGAGGGCCTAATTTATCCTTTCTTAACTACCTCCAAATATATAAAAGTTGTTTGTTTATTCATGCCTGGAAATGGAGTAATTTCTTCTTTTAGAAAAAGGTAAAGAGTGCAGCAAAGTTAATTCTTATTGTAGAAATCTGTACAGAAATGAACATACATTCATTTATCTCCCTATATAACTGTGCCATAAAGTAACACATGCTTGATTGTAATTCTAAAAGAAAATCTTAACTGCAAACCATATGCTCTGCGATGCCCTTATGCAGATTGTTATTTTTTTCTGACAATATTCAAGTCAACTATTTTTCTAAAAAAATGACAAAGCAGTACACATTTTGCTTTTTGCTTTCATCTCTCACCCATCCATACACAGATATTTAGCACTGCTGGCTGCTAATGGGATGCATGAATTTCTGTGGGGTATGGAGTATGGATGACCTTTCAGCTTCATTATTGTGCAGTTTATTTTACTCTCTTTATGCTGTTATAATTTTCATAATGCTAACCAGGCTGACATTATTTTGCAGTTCTGTTCTTTCATTCTTTATTGAGGTACATTACAAAAATAAAAGAGTTGTTTGGTGGCTACAGCTTTTCAGTTTCCAGACTTATCAGGTCTCTAAAGCGCTGTTGAGAAAGAGTGCAACCAAGTGAAAAGCTGAGACACTGGAGAGTCTGAAGGCATCAGGACAAGTGTTTGAGGAAATGGCCTCAAGTCACACAGGGAGGATTTAAATTGGGTATTAGAAAAAACTTTTTCAGTGGAAGAATGGGAGCAGCCTACCCAGGGAAGTGGTGGAATCACAAGCCCTGGGAGTGTTCAAAAAACACGTGGATGTGGCACTTGGGGACCTGATTTAGTGGTGAACACAGCAGGGCTGGTTTAAGGGCTCACCTTGATGGTCTTGAAGGTCTTTCCCAACCACAAAAGTTCTGTGAGTCTGTGATTGACCCTCAGCACACCCATGTCCTCCTCAGCATCTGAAAATCTTGATGGATCCTGTTTGCTGACTGATCAACTAAAAAATAAGTGGCAGTTGTGGAGTGTTCATCTGGTGTTTTTATGAAGAACGGTTAGTAGTCTGACAGAATTGAAGCTTTTTCATCAGTGATTTGATAATAAATATGAATTTTTTGGATGAAAAAGTCATGTAGCCTCCAGTCACCTTATAAAAGGTACCTGTTCTAAGAAAATTAGTTTTAATATCAGTGAAAACCCACACCTTGGAGAAGCAGGAATGAAAAGCATTCTGCTCATGTTGGGGACAATTTTTGGAAAATCAGACAGACTGAAAAGTAGCTTTGGATTTGGCTGCGGTCAAGCAGCCCTGCCCCAGCTGTCCACAAAAACAACCATTAAAAATCCTCAGTTCTATGAAGACATAATCATATACAAACAAATTTACCTTTTAAACTATCCCTGTTGAGGATGAAAATGGATTATTGCTTCCAGTTCTAATACTTTTCTATTGCGTGTGCAGTCTTGTCTCATTTTCTGTTCCAATCCTACCTATGAAATGAATGTCTTAAGATTGTCTGTCTTCCCAAAATGCACAATTTTATTTTATTAAGAGTCCATTTCAACCCAGACCTACCATCAGGGGCATATTCAGAGATGTCCTTACTTTCTCTAAAGTGTTTCACTAATGACTCCCAGATGGCAATAAAACAATTGCCAAGGAAAACAAAATGTAATAATATTGTCACATAAATGAAAAGATGCCACAAATGAATGCATTTACAGAAAATACTTGAGAGCAGACAAGTGGCAATTGGTTTGCAATGTCTCTGCTGGGAAACTCCATGCAATTATAATTAGTGCTCTGCCTCTTATTATTCAAACTTGGTTGGGAGATTGACTGCAAATGATTTTTTAATGGCTTTGGTTGCGTATTTTTCCTTTGTTATCAGACCATAACAGTGAGAAGAACAGTGTTCTCACTGTACTCAATCTGCCAAAGTGTCCTTTGTACCAGATGGTTTTGGCTTCAGCGAGCTAAATTTAAATCATTAAATTATTGCACTGTATCCCACGTTATCATCCTGACAGACCTGGCAGCTAGGAATTGGTTTCCATCAGTAGGTTTTTGTCCAAGATAAAAACTTAGTCAATAGGGAATGATTCAAGTTTAGCCAGTTATTAAATTATTGGTGTTTCTTTCCACCACTCATTCATATTTCCAGATCCACGCAGACCTCCTACAACACAAGGCTGGTGATTATTTCTCTCAGTGGGAAGAGATGGTGTTGACAAAACAGAGGATCAAGAAAATATTGTAGGTGATCAATTCTCTATTGTTCTCATGTTCCTTGATGTTTCCCAGAGTGAGGTCACCTGGGGAAATAATGGAGCTAAAGAAAAGATGAAGGTAGTTAGGAAAAATGAGGGGACGAATGAAATTCTAGTCCTTTGACAGGTATGACTGGAACATCAATAATGACTAAATGCATTTGCAGTGTTTTCTGTAATAACCTAAATAACAAAATGAGGCCTCCTGTTACTAAAACATATTGGAAAACATTATAGATACCTTATCGTCTAAAAAATTAGAAATATCAATTCATTTTCATGTATTTATAGTACTATATTAATCACTATCAAAACATGAAGGGCTTTAGAAAGTGATTTTGAGAGGGGTTTTTTTTCTTTTCTGCTATATAAGGAAATAATTGAACGTTTGTTAATTGTAAAGGTTTGTTATTTTCTTTTTTTTTAAGAAAATGAAGGAAAACAAAGAATGAAAAATCCTATCTGTCTTTTCAGTGAAGAGTATTTCAAATATCTTTTTATACATGATATGGAATGAAACAATTAGTGCAGACTGAAATCATATAGTAAAGAGGCAAAACAATGGGACAGAGATAAGCAGTTGTGAGGGGAACTAAAATATTGGTGTGAGGAATCAGTGCAGTAAATGAATAAGAAACTGAGGAGTGGAATGGGAAAGGCAATCTGAGAAAAACTCATTTTGTGAAGAATGATGAAAGGTTCTGACAGAGTGACCCATAGCTCGGATATTGACTGGAGAAGACTGGAGTTCATCGATCACCAACACCCTTCATCTCTGAATAAGCACTAAAACCAGAAAGTGGTGCTTTTTTACATCAGGGCAAACAGGAAATATGAACATTCTGGGAAATGTAGAAATGGAAAATAAGCTGCACTGACTGTGAGTTTGATTTATGCTAAATAGAAATAGGTGAGTTCTTGATGTGCACCCAAAATCACAGAACCATGGAAATCATGGAGCAGTTGGGGTGAGAAGGGACCTGAAAGACCTTTCGGTTCCACCTCTTGCCATGGACAGGGACACCCTACACTCTCCCAGGTTGCTCCAAGCCCCATCCAGCCTGTCTTGGAACACTTCCTGGATGAGGCAGCCATCCCTGAAAAATCACTAAATCTGTAGAGAAAGAAAATTAAGAAAATTTAGAAAAAAAAAATTAAGAAAACCTTCCAGTTAAACTTTCTAGACTGCGTAAATCATGGATAAATCCAACTTCTAGCCAGCTATAAGGGCAAAAAACAAATGATGATCATATCACACCCCTGCCCCTGCTGTTATTGCCTGTGATCTCCTTGAATTTAACATCCATGGTTTTGTTGCCATTCCATAAAAATCATATTTCCAAATCCTAAGGGTCACACTTGTAATTCCTTTTATCTTTGTTTTCTCTGTGTTGGAGTCAGCAGTTTCCTGCACTACTGTGGGAGAACATGAATGCCACTCTAAGTTGGGAAAAGAAGAAGAAACTTTCTGGGGAAATTAAGGAGAGAAAAAAAGAATGAAAATGCAAGTAGCAGCAGTGATGAAAGCTCCATCTTTATGAAGATACTCAGTGTCCCTGTTCACTCCTTGTTTATATTGCCTGCCCCCTTCCATGGCATGTGACCATGTGTTTAACAATTAGCTCGGTACAGATTTTTCTGTGCAGTTTTTATTGCCCTTATGTCAATCCTAGGCTGTATTTTGCATAACATTAGTCAAAGAATCAGTGGAAAAAAGAAATTATCATTTTAATTGCAAATTTCAGCACTCTGATCAATATTCCAAACATGCTGAGCTATAGTATCAGAAACCATACTTAGAATAACATTTATATGCAGCTATTCCTTTCTGACAGATTTTCTGCCTAAGTACCATGCCCAGTAAGAAAAAGAAGACAAACAGTGAAAGTTCTCATTCTGGGAACACACTGAGTGATCAGGAGAACAATGTGGAAATCAAAGATGTCCCTGAGGGATGTGTTTGTCTGAGTCAGTTCAAAACCCTTTAAACTGGTCTTTCAAAAGAACAGGATGCTCTTATTTGTTCTGTTTTGCAGCAATGTGCTGATTAATGCTTGTGCAAATTTTGAGAAGACTAGTTTGGCATAAGGATTTGATTTCCTTCACCCCTTCTGCTCCCTCTTTTTTCCTTTTTCTTTTTCTTTTTCTTTTTCTTTTTCTTTTTCTTTTTCTTTTTCTTTT